>ML811369.1:118744-182702 GCA_009831015.1 Picea engelmannii | reverse complement strand
TGTGCTGCATGACGCGTAAGTAAGAACAAGAGTAGTTACCTCACATACAAGGGGTAAGGGTATCAGACAAAATCACGAAGACAGTTCAAAAATGGAGTAGGCTAACTTGGGAGGAAACAGAGGTAAAATAAATGGGTTTAAATTTTGTTAGATTTTTAGGGGTAGTCTGAGTTTTGTATGGATGAAAATTTCATGTATTTCAAATATTATCTTAGAAATTTTGCCCCATTTTAAATCAACCTATATACTCAAAAAATTAATCAATATTTTGAATTAATTAAAAATTTAAAATAAGACCACGAAAAAAAAAAACTAAGGAAGATTGTTCCAAATTAGCCCACTCCTTTCAAAAATATGACATAGGTGTTATGTGAACCCCCACCAGAAAAAGGAAAAAGGCATGACGAACGCTGTAAAATACAAAATTGAATCTTGAGTAAAGGTAGAAGTCTACGCCATCCAATGTTCATGCAGGAAAGATTATATTGGTAAAACTACTCAACACCATCCATGTTCGTGCAGAAAGATTTACCTTAGTGAAACTAGTATATCAGTGAAGGTTATACTCAAAGAGCATCGTCACAACATCGGTTCAGTCATTCTCAGAAGTCAACATTAGCAGAGAATTCATGCAGCACATGCCAAGCTGAAATGTATTGAGAATACTCAGCTCATTACTAAAACAGGAGAACCATAAGAATAGAAAGATCAGATAGTTGGTGAGGACAGAGAAAAATGGAAATAACTTAAATTGTGATGATGGTACTAATTTGGTGAAACAGGCTTGCACCTGGTAATCAGGACTTTCTAAGTGGTCACTCATTGCAAGATGCCTCTAGCTCAAGAACGTTTAAGTGTGGAGTTCTCCCCACAATCAAGCCCACTTAGCTTGCTACTCCATTTGCAAAACCTTAGGAAGTATTGTGTCTTATGAACTATCCACTTAGAGCTCTCTTCACTCTTATTGTTTAATCATAGAGGGGCTTACCTAGTGCAACATATTAGATATCATTTTAGGGATTAACTCCATAGAATAAGTTATTAATCTATGACCCATATCCATGAGTATTAGTCACAACTGACCAATAATTCTCATGATTTGAATAGCCCACTGGAAGTCCTGGTTACCTGGTGCAAGCTCGGGAAGTGATGATTGATGCTATGCGATTCATTTCGTTGGTTTCAATCCCACTTCTTCGTTGGTTTCAATTCCACTTTTTCACCCACCCGATGCAATGAGTGTTAAGTGGGCTATTCAAATCATGAAAATTATTGGTCAGTGGCGACTAATACTCATGGATATGGGTTATAGATTAATGACTTACTCTACACAGTTAATCTCAAAAATGATATCTAATAACTATAAAATGTTAAAATATACACTTTCCATATTTTTTATCTTAAAAAAAAGACCACAAATTAAAAAAAAAAAATGATGAATGAGTTAAGTTGGCCAATAAAATCGCCTTCTTGGCTCTTGATAATAACCTTTGGTGCCTATTAACGTGAAGGATTTTGACCTCTTTCCATACACTTCAGATGTCACATATCTCGTGATTAGGATCCCAAGTAGAGGGATCAAAACATGGAGCTACATACATATCTTAACGTGGTGTTTGATTTATTCAAAAATTGACTCACTTCAGAGAAATTAATAACATAGGGTGAGCTCCTCGTGATGAGAAAGCGTTAAAGTACTATGAGATTTGTCGAAAATTTCGATTTTTGTTATTTTTAATTGGGTGGCATTGTTTTGTATAGGTCACATTGGCTTCTCCAGCTTATTAAGGTGTGTTCATAACTTTGTCTTAAGCAAGTTATAACAATCATTACGTTCTACGTTCTATTTATTTAAGGTTTTTTCATAATTTTGTCTTAAGTTATAATAATATGCTAGATGCATTAATAAAAGATGAATCTATGAAGATAGATAATACTTTCTAGTGAAATGTAACCATACAAATTTGACATTTCTTTTTTTTAAATTAAAGCCCTAATATATATATTCTTGTGAATTTTAATATGTAATAAAAAAATAATATAATAATATGCTAGATGTATTAATAAAAGATGAATCTATGAAGATAGATAATATTTTTTTTTTTTTTTTTTAAGGGAATTGCATTCTCTTTTAAACAATAATGTTTTTCATAAAATATTAATATTATTTAATGTATTAAATTTGAATTTAATTAAATATTTATCCTTTCAAATTTTTGGAGAAGTTAACAAGTGATTTTTGTTTTAGTTCACTAATTCAATGTTCAATGTATAACTTTCAAAAACAAAATGTAAGTATGATCTAAAAATAACATAGTACATCTCACCTTTTTTTGGTGGGAGGAAGGATATTTGAATTGCATTTTATAGACTTGTGTGTCCTCTCAAGGGTGAGTGCATGAAGTTGATGGGAGAAAAAGTGGCAACAGAGTGAGCACAAATGTGTGTGTGTTCCTAGAAAAGCATGCATGTGTTCTTGATGTGGCAAGTTCGACAAACCTCAAACCACCATCGATGATGTCACATAGCCTTGTTGATGCAGGAGCATCGCTCCACCTCATCAAATGCGTCAGTGGACAGTGCATCAGCGCACTTGGAGGAAATAGATCCTAAAGAAGGGTGCACCATTCCTCTCAAATTTTGAGCTTTTATTTAAAAATTTAATGTAATTAAAAGTTTGAAGGCTCAAGGAAAGTTGAGCCCTTGTCTTTGTATAGGCCAAGTTATTGTAATGTGTAATGTCGCATTTAATGGTTGATAATTAGGTGGATCTAGATCTGATTCAGACTAGATGACAATTGAATGTAACTTAATGAGAGTAGGTAGTTGGAGGGAAGGCTCGAGAAGCCCCTCCTTTGTAAAAAGATCTTTGTATCAAAATTCATTAGTTAGTGAAAGGGAGTTAGTTGTTGATAGAACTGCTAAGGAGAATATGAGAGGAGACGAGAGAAAGAGTTGAGACTCTGTTGCAATCCAATCTTATACACAATGTAAATGACATTCAGTATTAATACAAAAGAAAATTTCCCTGCTTGTGAGTTTTTTGTGTGTTTTATCAGTTTTTTGAATGTGCTTGAATGTTTACTATGTATGTTTATGAATTTTGTGAGTATATGAATTGTTTCTGTTGCAGGAGTAGATAGAAATTCTCTATATGTAGTTTTCTGAGTGTTTTGGGCTCTTAGGCTTGTGCAAGGAGTGCACACCAAAGTTGTTGGAAAACTTTTTGAAGCCAGCACAAGGAGTGCACTAGAACTCTTTTTCGAGTTCAAGGAAGAGCGTTCTAGATGGGCACATCAGAATATGTCATAAATCTCAGAAGGAGTAATGCAAGGAGTGCACATCAAATTTGTTGAACATTCTAAGAGAGAGTGCAAGGAGCGCGCCTACACTTGGTAAAGTGTAAAATCTCAAAAGGAAATACTGTGTAAGTGGAAGCACACCAGAGTTACTGAACACTCTGAGGATGAGGCTTTGAAAGGGGTTCATAGAGCGATCAAAAGGAGTGCACAGGTGAGTCTTCAAAGTCAAGACTCGAGGTGAAGCCAATTCGAGGAGTGCATTGAGAACCATTACAAAATTCCACAAGCTCAGGAGGACGAGCATGGAAGAGCCAAGAGGGCATGAGAACCTGTCAAAGGAACAAAGGGCCGAGACCCTTAGAACTTGAGTGAGTTGGAAGCTCAAGATAAATAGTGTCGTTGTGCACAGAGAGCTCTATAAGGAGTACAGAAGGCTAAAGTAGTACAAGTATTAGACTATAGGAGCAGCGCAAGGTGTGTGAAAAAAGGAATTATTCTCAAGTTCAAAGCTTAGGAGGTGCAGCGCAAGCTGAGGCTCAGCAGTCGATCTTGTAGAGGAAGGTTCAAAGGCCAATCCTTTGAAATAATTAAAGAATCCTTCATTGGAAGGAAAGAGTGCAAAGGGAGAATAGATCTCATCCATTAGATCAGGGCATGAGCTACAACAACCATTGAATCTAGGTGAGTCGCATAAGGTTTAAACCTGAGGGTCCTTTGTACTTCGGAAGTCTGAAGGTTTTTCATACTTGCACGTAGAAGAACACGATTCTTGAAGTCATGGGATCTGGAGTAAATCTGGACCATCCATCAGTGAGGACATGTATTAATAGATTAGGGGTGGTTCGGAGGATCGACTATCCGGGAGAACATAGGTGCAGGATTGTTCAAGACTCCCAAAGCTCCGAAGAGCAGAGTGAATCTCAACCATCGGCAAGAGAGGACGTGTGGTGCCATATCTGACGGTCTGAAGAACTAGCACTCCAAAGGAATTGGATTGAGTTGAGTTGAGAAATATTGAAGGGTTGGGAGCCGAAGTAAATCTCAGTCATTGATTACAGTGGACACGTGGAAACAGATCTTCTAGTCTAGAGACTTGGCACTCTAGAGGGATAGAGAGTGTTGACATTCCAAAAATCTTGAATCCTAGAGTCCCGTAGATTATCTCAGTCGTTGAGTGTTTAGGATTTGTTGTCTGTTGATCTTTGTCCTTCGTAGGTTCGCTAGTTTGACACTCCTGGGAATTGGAGGTGTACTATAGAGAAAATATATGAAGCCTGGAGGGGGGGGTTTGTTAAGGTTTAAGCTATTATTAGAGTTCTTTGCATTTCACTAGATAACAATAACATAAGATAGGATCACTGAGAAATACACAATCACAAGAGACACATCATTTATCCTGGGAAATCCTCATGGGGGAGAAAACCCAACAAAACTTCCTTATTATAGATGGCCAATACAATTCCAATAGATAACTCAAACAAATACAGAAATTCCTCTCCCAAGAATGCACCTCTCTCTCTCTCTCTCTCTCTCTCTCTCTCTCTCTCTCTCTCTCTCTTCTCCAACTACATCTCTGAAACTTGTTCCTCGTCGATATTGGTGCTTGTTAAGGACCATTGGTCTTGCTGCCTATTGTTCGACAGTTCCCGAGGTTGTACATTTGTAGGAGTTGAGAGATTAAGAAAGGCAGAGAGCCCTGGATCCCGAAGTTTCGAAAGAGCGCCTTTTGGGTTAGTGCCTGGTCATATCCCGCGGTCACATGTGGAGTTGGCCGAAGCAAAGGGGCTAGGGCCCGAAATTGGAATTTAAAGGTAAAGGGGATTATGGAAAAGATCTCATGGGTTTTGTGGAACCTGAACAAATAATTAAAGGACCTGTGTAATATTTTGGGGGCTCAGTAGGGGCCTAAGAGTTGATCCAACTCTGAATTTGAATGATCCTAGATCGGGAGGTCGTACGGACCCCAAGAGTGGGTGGGGGTATGCATCACTTGTCAACAAGAACATGTGTGTGTTCCTAAGAGGAACGTGCACGCATTCCTGATGGGCCCATTAAAAAGGCCCACAACGTGTTTTTTGGCCGAAATTGACCACCACGTTGCACATTTTAGGAGACATTGAGAAAATTGAAGGGAGGGATTTTGTTGATGAAAGTGTCAACGGGATCTGAATGTCATATTAGAGATAATTTGGGTATGTATTTTCATTTAATTTCTTGTTTTTTTAATTTCCTAAACTATTTAATTGCATGTTTTTTGTAATTTTTTAAGTTAATTAAAAAAATCAACCTACTTATATAATCTCCCTTATTAAATTGTAGCACAATAATTAAGATGTAACCTGGACAAAAAAAAAACAAACACAATCATAGGAAGGCACAAAAAACCCCAACTTACAACCAACATACATAAACACAGAAATTGATGAAGGGTTCGTGTCTTTGAGATCAATTGTCCAAGACTTAAGGATTACAAGAGAGCCTAGCCGATTGTCATTGGAAACTTCATTAGACACCATTGTATCGTCCATTATAAGTGTCCAAGACACTTAACCAATATTTCTCAATACAGGGCTAGGATGTTTGACTATTACATGACTGGCATCAATAAAAAAGAAGTGAGAGAATTGAACATTACAAAAGAAGAATTAGTGCCATTGTTTATTGATCCTAGAACCAGACTACATCCACCAATGAAAAAGAGGTGCATTTTTATGAATTGGTGCATCCACCAACAATTTAAGAATAATTGGATGGATATATGGTTTATGGTGTTTGACAAAACTCCCTGCAATAACAAGGAGGTGCCTTTATATTTCCTCGGGAAATTATGGGAATAGTTTATTTTGGGTCACCATGTCAACTACTTTGACATTGGTGAATTACAGGGGTTGGGTCATGGATCCACACCGGATAGAGAGAATTTTAGGTGTGACCCTATGATACATTCTTTCCCTCCTAGGAGAACGCCTAACCCCCCTGCTTAGGATCCTCCCACCATAGAAGGCATCACACAAACATAGTTATTGATATCATCATTGACTCAAAGCTTGGTGCAACATGGGAGTTATATCATCCCCACTATAATCCTCATTTTAAAATTAACGCATAATGTAAATATGAATGTGGCTATGGCCCAACGATGTAATATGCAAAACATATTTTCAGATTTTAATAAATATAATGTGATATCAATTGTTAGGAATATGGATAGAGATGGGGGCTAAGTTTTCCACAAGAGAAGAGAGTGTCTAAGAGGGGTCCAAGGGGAAAATTAATTATGGGTATTACTTCATCCCATTTTCATGAATTTTAGTATCAGTAGGGATAAATTCTAATTTTTTGATTGAGGGTATGAGAGCTCAATCATTAAATTTATGTAAGACAATGGATGTGAGAGTCGCATCCCATAGTTATTAGAGAGCATGGGGGACTGAAGTACAATCAACATTGGGTAGAGTGGGAAGTCACGTGTCTTTGGAAAAGAGAGGAAATTCATATGGGAAGTTACAGGAAACTATACACTTTAATTTTTTGCATGAACAACAAGGGAGTACAAGAAAAAGGGAACTCGGACTAGAACAAGAAGGTTGGGGTGAATTCTGGAGCATGTTGGTGCATTCTGGAGTGTTTTGGAGATGTAAATCAAAGAGCCAGTTTGTGAGGCATGAAGATTGAAATCCTGAGTGAGTTACATTGTAACATCAAGTGTTTGTTGTTGGTTGTTGGTAGTTTTCCTGGCAGTGATTTTCGTTGATTTTATAGTAGAGAGATTCCTAGTTACCTGAGCTAGAGAGAACCTGATAAACAAATGAGATTCCTAATGGATCAAGAAAAGTGAAGGGGTACATTCCTTACATTGGGTAGGTCAAGAGGAAGAGAGATGGAGGAAATTTGGGATGGTTGTAGGAGAATATCAGTGTATTGTGTGATATTGAGTTGTGAGTGGACTGTGAGAGGCACCCTTCTCTTGTGGATTACTAGCTTTAGTTCAGGGGTGACTTTCTATTGAGATTTGGAACAAAAAGTATATGGTTGTGTGGAACGCCCTTCCCAAGCAACTAGTTTCCCAAACGTTTTATAAAAGATAAGTGTTTATCTATTTTCTAAGTTATTTCATGAGTTTAATTGTTGTGCTTAATTTGTGTATGTGAATCATTTATTATTGTCATGAATGAGGTTTTCAGCTACATTCATATTCATTGATAATTGTATGGATGCATTTCATGATGGGTATCAAAATCCGTTAAATATGTGTATAAATCATAGCTGGTAAGCTACAAGAAATGAGTTAGGAGATAAATTTTGATTTCATGTGTTTTTCACAAGTAGTGTTTCCTTGATTAAGCTAGGGGACATTACCTTATGGTATTAGAGAACAAGGTTGTAGCACTGGGTCTGCAAGATCCTAATACATGACAACATAAGTTTTTTGCATTGGATTTGTCTTTTGGGTGAAAATTATTTTTCTACAGGACAACATTGGAGGGGAGAATGTTTGTGGTTTAATGCTTTCATGAATTCCATGGAAACCATGTTCAAGTGATTCCTCATGGACCTATCTTTCCATCAAGCTCGCATACACTTGATTTGGGCATCATAATTGGTATTTATGCCTCCTAGAAGACTACGCTCAATAATCGTCGATTGAGCCTCCGCGTGGATTTTCAGTCGTTGATATGTGATCTAAGTTATTTATCCCACATGCATGGGAAAAATATTCATGTTACTTGTGTATAATTAACATTGAAACCTTTTTTATTTTTCTGTGAAGCACAAAGATCCACAAAACCCTATGGAGCTCACACATAATCTCTTTTGGCTAAGGTGACTAGTGGACCCGATTAGAAGCCACTTTGGAATGAAAAGAGTTGGGGTGTTTTGGATGGTGGCATAATGGTCGATGGGTCGATGTCCCGTATCGAACTGAATTTAATTATAAAAGGCCATATAGGATTTTGTGCAGGATGAACTAGTGGCCGGTGGCCCGGACCAAACTAGTGTCGAATCGCGGGGTTTTTTGTTGGAGATGTATGCGGGGTGGCCTTGTGGTTGGTTCCCTAGTGGGATGTTGGCCCGATGGACTAGGATATAAGTTTATGGTGGAGAATTGGATGGAAGTTCCATATTTATCGGTGGGCCAATGGCCCAATGTTCTAGTGGACTGGATAATTAGATGGAAGTAATATGTAAGTTTCGCAAGGGGAGGGAGGAACCTTTCATGGTGGCTTGGCCTGTAGTTGAATTCCTTCGAGGAGAAATGGAGGTATTTCCCTAGTGCCCGGTGGTTGAATCCCACCGACCTAAATCTTATAGAAGTGATAGAAAAGAGAAGCATTTCCCTAGTGCCCGATGGCCCGACGACTAAGAATAAAAAAATGCCATATCATCGATATCCATTCAAATTTTGTTGAGAACCAAATATCAAAATAGCATAAAAAACCTTAGAATAAGTTCTCAACGCCTTGACAAAGAGATAATTTCAGATAATAAGCCTCTTCAAGGGGGAAACCTCCTTATACACCACATAAATTTACAAATACAAGATGATTCCAAATGAAAAGGTCTCCTTGGTATATATAGGAGACTAGGAGTTACAATTACAACAAATGGACCCAAGGAGACATAAATAAAATAAGAATACTAATGTAATATTCCCCAATTAAGGGGTAATGTGCCAATAATTAGGGCTTAACATGCCCCTCCCCTTCGGACAAGTGTTGTTTGCAATGCGTGAGTAATGTTAGATGTTTCTGTATAAAATAGGAATCTTCCCAAGAGGAATCTTCAGCAAATAGTTTCTTCTACTTAATGAGATACTCTGAAATGGATCTATTCCTAAGATGGTGAATTCTTGTGTCAATGATAGTTCAAATATGATTATTCCTTCCTCGTCAAGTTATGGAAATATAGTTTGAACTGGGATCTTGTCACCTGATCCTCCCAAGACTTTTTATAGATTAGTATACCATCAAAAACACTAGCACAAATGCTCGAAGGAAGGGCTTGAAAATGAAATTCATCAACCTTTGGAATGTGGAAGGTGCAATCGTAAGGCCAAAAGACATGACCAAAAATTCATAATGGCCTTCATGAAATCGAAATGTTGTTTTCGGGATATTTGATTCCTTCATTCTAATATGATGATACCCTGAATGGAGATCCAACTTTGTGAAGTAGATTTCTCCATGTAGTTCATCTAACAATTCATCAATGATGGGAATAGGAAACTTATCTTTAATATTGATCTTGTCGAGATATCTATAATATGGACACATACACCATGAGCCCTCTTTCTTGAATACCATTACCATCAACGCAGAGTAAGCACTTTGTATAGGTCTAATAATGCCAACCTCTAACATTTCTTCAACCATATGCTCAATTTTACTCTTTTGGGCATAAGAGTATTTATAAGGCCTGGTGTTAGTAGGAACTCTCTCATGTATTAGGTGAATAGTATGATCATGATTGCGAGTGGGTGGAATACCTATGGAAATATCTTCAAATACTTTGTAATTCTTATCAATGATCCCTTGGATATATAGGGGAATAGATGGCTTAGATGTTTGAACATATAGTGAGTATAGTTGTACAATTACACCTTGATGCCCATTTTTCAAAAAAAAATTCATGCCATTAGAGATTATAACCTTACTAGGTTTCCCTTGTATCCTCATAGTGTGCTATAATTTCTTCTATGAAAATTCTCCAAGTGACAAGTGATTTGCAAGAACAAATCCATCAATACCACAAAAATTGATTGGGTTCTAAATATAAATAAGCAATTTGTACCTTTTGTGTGTGTGGCACATCATGTAGATCAAAGAACTGATCCATCTAGAGTATCCATGTGATTGGATCCTTGCCATCAAACTTCCTCATATTGATCTTAGGAAAGTGGTTGGTCTTCAACCCAAAGTTGGAGTTTCTCCAGTATTGATTCATCTTCCTTTTTTCCTCATCATGAATTTCATGGGATAAATTTTCATTTTCAAGTGGCCTCTCTATTAAAAAAAAATTCAATACTTCCATGACATCCATTTTTAAACCATCCATCATAGTATCCATTATTACTTCCAAATTAGCTTCAGTTGAATCCATCATCCCTTGTAGTTCATCTTTTCTTATTGCCTTCTTTTGTAAATCATTTATGTCCCTGCACATTTCTTCACGTTCATCAAGAGTCTAAGCAGGATTGTCTGAAGGATTATTTGGTGTAGAAGTTCCCTTTTTTGGTGGCATGTTGGCCAAGTATCACTTTTAAACCTTGATTTTGAGGTGGTTCTGCTAGAGAATCTTTCTTCTGCTGTATCTCCAAAATTTCGACCCTTTTGGGTCTGGAAATTTCATTTTGTAGTTATCTTATATGTATTCTCTGCAATTCCATAGGTCTGATAAAAATTGGATGTGCCAAGTGGAAGTTATGGTAACTTCCCCACACCTTACTGATTTTTGTCCCTTCCAGGAGAGTGTACTTGTAAAGAGTTCCAAGAGCACAATATTTGATATTTGATTCTAAAAAGTTCACCATAAATACTACAGACTGTCCAATATCCAATGCAACTAGTCTCACTTAATTTGGATACTCACAGAAAAATATATCATTGTTTTACCTAAAACACTTGTTTGAGACTAGTTAATATGACTAGTCAACTACCCTATCTTACACATCGTGTATCTACAAAATTAGGATGAACAAGAAGCTAAAATTTTTATTACAAATACCTTTATAATTTCTCTAAATATTCTCGTGATTTCAGGGTCTGAAACATCACCGAAACAATTTTATAGTGAAAATTCTGTGATGGATAAATTAAGGATGAATCCAGAACCCTATCTTACACAAGATATCTCTCCTAAAGTATAAATCCTCAGGAGATGAAATTTTAAACCCATGTACCTTGATCTGTTTGTTGAATATCCTCCAAAGGGTTCCTTTTGAAACATTGGATAAAATAATTATAGAAAAAATTCCAAAGTGTCTTAGATGCAGCAGCGAAACCCCAAGACCTTGAGCTCTGATACCAAATGTTAAGAAACAAATATCCAAATAGAATAAAACCCTTAGAATAAGTACTCAACGCATTGACAAAGAGATAATGTTAGATAATAATCCTCTTCAAGGGGGCATTCTCCTTATATACCACATAAATTTACAAATACGGGATGATTCCAAATGAAAAGGTCTCCTTGGTATATATAAGAGACTAGGAGTTATAATTACAACTAATGGACCTAAGACGACATAAATAAAATAACAATATTAATGTAATATGCCCCAATTAAGGGGTAATGTGCCAATATTTAGGTCTTAACAAATTTATCAGAAAAAATTTATTGTTTTTGTAGCTCATAAACTTGCATGACCTTTTTCATGGCTTAAATGATATTTTTAGGTAGTTAAAGGCATGGGCATAGAGTGTACCAAAGTGCAGTCTCTCTTTGTAGCTAAAATAAAAGAGATCAAGAAGATATTTCCAACAAACTATTCTAACCACAGAACATAGCTTACATGAAGAAGTTGCAACCTAAAAAGTTAAGGGTAAAATTTAGTACCAAATTACTTCCAGAGGGCATAATTGTTACAGGTGAATCCTCCTATGGACAAGCGGATTCCCTCTTGGTATCTAGACCCCTAAAACCAAGACAGAAAGGGTGCTACCATTTTTCACTAACATCCTTTTAGATCTAATTAAGCTAATGAATGAAGAGGAATAAGAAAAGTGTACATTTTTAAATGGTGTTTTCCCTTGCAAAGTCCAAGTTGAGCTTCAATCCCAAGCTCCTCGATAGGTCATGTAGAATAAACAAAGATACAACAAGCTTTCTATTCTACTGAGATTATCTCAAATACAGATCTATCTAATAGAGACAAGTTTATGGAACAAACACAAACTTGAAAGAGACAGGCCAAGCGTATATGTATATTAATGAGAACAAATGAAGAGTACTTACAATCCTCTGATGAAGGTGCAAAAAATTCTTCCAGCTCTCCTCATCTAACCCCTTTTCTCAAGTAATCTACAATGATTATGCTTCAATGGCATCTCACTTATGGGATCATAAATTTGGTGTAATTCTCAATCTCCATATATGTACTGTATGTTGCCTATGAGATCATAGGTTTCATACCTCCAATCTTTTCATGTCTCTTTCACCATGAGAAGGCCTCCTTATATAATCTTGGAGAGACCCAACTGCTTGAGAGATATTTTGGATAAGTTGAGGATTCCTCTCCTTCATTTGTGGATATTCCCTAAGATCATGCCTTGAACTCATATTAGAATCCAACCAACTTTAGAGATTGAGGGGATTCTTCTCTGATTTCCTCCAAAAAACCAAATTTCACCCAAAAAAGGCCACCACTCCCTCAAAAGGTACACAGAGCATTGGAACGCTCCCATAGAAGAGGGTACAGAGCTCCATCGCTCCCTGATAGTATGTAGGGGAGCGCTCCTTTCCAAATTTTACTTTTGAGTGTCTTTTTCAGTGGAAAAAGGCTTGTACTCCTTGTCAATTGATTTCTCCTCTTCAACACTAGTCTTTGAGGTGTCTTAAGTGTCCTTATGATCTTATTAGAGAAACGACATAAGAAAGATGGAAGTATGATGTTTGCGACACTTGCGACATTTGTGTTACACATCAAAATTACTCACTTTGATAGTGTCGCAAGTGTCTTCATTACAAAGGTCGCAAGTTTCGCATTTTGCTCACAAGGTCGCAAGTGTCACATGTTTCTCACAAGTGTCGCAAGTGTCAGGGAAGCATACTACCATGATGCCTATGTCGTGCCTATAACGACATGAGAAGGACACTTGAAACACCTCAAACATTTTATTTGGAAGAGGAGAAATGAGTCAGCAGGCTTGCAAACCTTTTTCCATCTGAAAGCATCTCAAAAACTGAGTTTTTGGAGGGGAGCGCTCCCCCTTACACTATCTCGGAGCATCGACGCTCCCCCTTACACTGTCAGGGAGCGTTATAAATCTCCTCTGGCCCTTTTGAGGGAGCGCTATAGATTTTGAAAGCACTAGCACCCCCCTAAAGCCTACTAGGGAGCGCTACAACGCTCTGATGGTCCTTTTGAGGGAGCACTACCTATTCTGGGCAGTTGTTAAGCTGTTGAGATGATCTGGATTATTTTCGGCATGAAATGAGAGTGGAGATATAATAAAGAAATGCACAAGGATATTGCAGATATTCAATAATATAACAGAACTGTATAAGAGATGCAACCATAAACACAGATATACAGTAATACATGATTTCTATTAATCAAAGAAATGTACAGAAACTGTAAAAATACAGAGTGAAAGACTCGCTAGAATGGTGGCAACATATCTCTGAGAAGAGATGTGATGGCTACTCGCATTTGCAAGAAGATGATTACAATGAGGCTATGAAGGCCCTTTTACAATAAATGGGAATGCCAAAATTCCTAGACATCCAAAAACCTAACCCTAGGAGATGAAGCGCCAAAAGTCATGTGGGCCCCGTTTGGGTAAGTGAGTACATCAACTTCCCGAGGTCGTAACTTTTGCATACGATCTCTGTTTTAGGCGTGTGATAGCTCGTTGGAAAGGTATTGTCGAGGAGATTAATTTTGGGGGCTCAATCATTCCTTTGGATATCATTGAGAACCTAGATATATAAAAACCTTCATTTGGACCCTCAAAATGGCCCCGGAAGTTAAAACCTGCTAAAAATAGTAAATTGCCAAAATGGCCAGAAAACTGTTTTAGGCCATTTGGAAAAGGTGGGTGGCCACCGATATCCACCTGGATCATGAGATGAATGGGGGAAGCATATTTTCATTCTTGGAAGGTAGTTGGATTCGAATCCCTAGTCCAACCATGATCTTAGGGCAGATCCTCAACTGAAGGAGGCAAATCCTCAACTTCCCCAAGGATATCTCAAGTGGTTAAAGCCTCTCCAAGGATATATAAGAAAGCTTTATAATGGTGAAAGGGGGATTGGAAATGGAGAATCACACCAAACTTATGATCTCATAAGTGGTGTTGGAACAGAGATGATGGGAGAAGAATTGCTAGCATGAAACCTACGATCTCATAGGAAACACACAGTCAGCCAAAGGAGAGTAATCAGTGAAGCTGTTGTTATCCAGGTTGTGGACCTTTCGAGCAAGGGTTAGATGAAGGGGACTTGACGAAGCTGTCACATTCACATCTACGATTGTAAGTATTGTTGTCGTTATTCTCATTAATATGACATGCTTGGCCTGTTTCTTTCTAGTTTGTGTCTAATGTTACATGAACTTATCATTGATAGATAGATCTGTTTTCAAGCTAATATCAATAGAGTGGGAAGTGGTCGTATCTTGTTTGTCTACAGGACTCAGCGAGGAGCAAAGGATCGGAGCTCAACTCGGAGCGTCCAGGGACAAATGTCGATAAAGAGGTACTTATGTTCTCCTTCCTTCTCATGTGTTAGTTTGAATAGATTTGAAAGGAAGTCAGTGTCCACATTAATCATTTTCTGTCTTAGAGTTAGGGTCAAGCTCTTTGAGGCAATCTACCTGTCTGCAGGGAGATTTTCGTACAACAGAAACTGGCGACTCCACTGGGGAGATAGCCTCAAATCAAAATTTCTTGTTTTGATTTCTCCTCATTGACCTTGTTTTACCCCTTGATTGTTTTAGACCTGGTCCACTCCTCTTTTGATTGGTTTCATGAGCTGATTGGCTCCCTACCCCATCATACTCAGCCTAATTGTCGAGATTGAATTGCAATTTTTGGAATTTTTAACATTTTTGGGATTTTTTGAACCTGGCGCCCTTATCCCTACGTTAACAGAGCACCAGCGCTCCCTAATAGCCTTGCACAGAGCGCTATAACACTCCTTTCCTTTGGAAATAGGGCGCCAGCCCTCCTTTGGCCAATAAACCTTCCAGAATTGTTGTTTTAGGGTTTTTTCTCTATGTCTCTCTTGTTGGGTAACCTTGTGAGTCAGTCCTTCTTCTTTCCAACTTTGATGTTTGTCTTTTGCTTGAAGAACGAACGTCTTGTTGTTTGGATTTTGTAGCCTTCTTCACTATTGTTGTTTATTTTTTCTGCCATTTGGAGTTTGGAACCCATACATTATCTTTCTCTCCTCATCAACTGAACGAAAAATGTTGGTGAAGGTCATCAAAGGTCTACATATCTTTCCATTTGGTTTTAGTTAAGATCATTGTTCTTCGACTTTTTATTTTGGGTATGAAGTTTCTTTTCTCTTTGATTGCTTCTTTTCTTTTGCTTCTTGTTTTGATCACAATGAGAGGGGTATTGTTTGTATGATTCTTGCTTGTGTTGGTCTGATTTTCATTCATACAAGAAGATAATTAGCAAGATGAGCATTGTGTTGAATTGATCATTATTCATATGCAAACAATAAAAATCATCTTCATGATTGATCGTGCATGTTAGAAGGCATCTCAAAAGTTTTAGCATCACATCAGGATTTGATTGAAGAAGACTTGTTCGAGGACATTCCTTATTTGTGCTTGTTAGTGAAAAGATCTCTCTCTCTCTCCCCTAGATAGATGTTCATTGAAAAGGAATGGATGCTTATCATTTTTGATGCATTTTTGGGACTGAGTCATAATTCCATACGTTTCACTTCCATGCACCCCTTTTTGAGTAAAGAACAACTATAAAAATAAACGCTAATTAAAAATTATTTAGAACTTTTTATTTTCTAGGATCCTCCACCAACAGTAGATTAGGCTTAGTACTTTGGATTAGGCTGTGGGCATAACTCTCCAAAGTTTCCAAAACAAACAGTAGCATCCTGAGTTAGGGAGAGTCAAATCCAATCATCGTATAAGTCTGCCTGGGATCCCCCTCTAACATAGGGGTTACGCACGAGGTCGCATTCGGGTGAGCTACGGGGACTAACCCTCCATGGTTTAACTAATTGTGGTGGTCAGATCGTATTATGGGGATTGCTTCAAGGTAAATCCACAATTACTGCGTGGAAGCCTTTTAGTTGATTTCGGGCTCGATACCCTGCCCGTATGTTCGGATCGGACTGTCGATTGTTCCCGCACAGGGGCTGACTGCGAATTGGTAACCTTAGTGGCCATAATATTTAGGGTCTTACACAAGGTGACAGTGACAGGAAGTCTCACTGTACCTGGAACAGACATTGGTCAAACTCACTCGGGCTCCTTGGAGGGTAAATCCACAATTACTACGTGGAAGCTTGCACCAAGGTGTAAGTCTGTTAAGCAGGTCACCAACGTAACTGATCCACCCACTCTATCCTCGCCCCTTCCTATTTTGATCCCGCGATGTTGGATTTCATCACCAACTAGTGGCTTCATCATAGGAAGGTGTGTTTGATTGTTTGCTTCTTAGATTCGTAGTGTGTGTTGTTTGTTTTACTTAGTGGACCTTAGGTTGAGTCAGTGTTAATGGCATCGAATCCCAGGAGTACCAATGGAGAAACCCCCTCTCCTGGGGAACCTTATACCTTTCCTTCATTTGGAAACTTTGGTCCTCCATATGTTGCCACATTGAGTCTTCCAGGACTCACTATCGGATTACCGGTTTGGTTGTTCCCCACTCCGGTGATCCCAAATCCTCCCAATGTTTCAGTTGCACCTAATGCTTTGGATGTCAATACACCACCCACACATCAACCTCATGTCGACTTTTCTCCTTCTTCATCCATCAAGTCTCCTTCCATTTCCCCTTCTTCGCCTAGTGAAAGCTCTAAAGCAAGTAGCCAGGTTGATCAGAAGAAGAAGAAAAGGAAAGAGAAGAAGAATAAGAGTCTGAAAAGGACCAAGGTCCCAACAACATCAGATGTTGGCTATAAGAAACCAGTTACTGTTAATATTACTGGGAGTGTTGATGAGGTCAACAAGATTAAGAGGAAGAATCCAAAACCCAAATTCCCTTGCAGCCTTTGTAAGGATGACCACTTTCTGAGGGATTGCCCTGGTCTTACCCATGTCTTATAAATGTGGTCCTCCATGACATTGGCCTCTATCAGTCATGTCGATGATACCCCGTCAACTAGTGATGTTTAGGTTGGTAAGAAGAAGAAAACTGTCAAGTTCCCTTGCATGTTATGTAAAGCTAATCATCACTCTCACCTTTTTCCTCGCATGGCCGAGGCTTCTTCTCTTTTGGAAAAACTTCAACTTCCAAAAGGTTATCATAAGCTTTCCTCTGACCCATCGTTGGTTGATGGACTAGTCAATCCGGTTCCATCCTCGATCAGTCCAGTTGATCAGGTGGTCAATCTAGTTTCCTCCCCGATTGAACCACAAACCCAAGTAGCTGATCCAGTTCCGTCATCGATCATCCCCGCTCTTCATCAAAAGAGTGACACCAAAGCGGTCGATCCTTTCCAATCCGTCGATCCCATTATTCCCTTGGAGAATGAAACTCAAGTGGTCGATTTGGTTCTGCCATCGGTCGATCCCACTCCTCCTTTGATGAGTACCAAAGTGAATGATCCAGTCCCTTCCTCGATCAGTCCCAGTATTCCTCTGAAGAGTGCTAAAGTGGTCGATATAATTCCACCATTGGTCGATCTGATCCCATCATCGATTGATCCTACTCTCCTTCTAGAGAGTAAACCCGATACTGCCCATGTTTTTCTTGTTAATACAGACTCTACCATGCCTGGGGGCATTCCTCCTCCTCCTGTGGAACCCCCTCCAAGTACTGAAGCCATCATTTTTGATTGGGGTGCGCTAACTGGACCTCGTCTTCCCTCCCACATTCCTTTCCAGATTACAGTACAGGCTCGTGGTCAGGACATTCCTCAAACGTTGATAGATGAAGGTGCATCTGTTAGTATTTTGTCTTCTGTTGCTTGGTATGCTTTGGTTTGTCTGTAGCTTGCACCCGTTACACAGAATCTGTTAGCTTTTAATAGAAGAACTATTAAACCTTTAGGGATCCTTCCTTAGTTTCCTGTAACTTTGGGAGGGAAAATTGTCTTTATCGATGTCATGGTAGTTCGAGACCCCTTGGATTTCACTTTACTCCTTGGACGGGATTATGTCTATGCTATGAAAGCTATTGTATCCACTCTTTTCCATGTGATATCGTTTCCTCACGATGGAAGAATTGTGATTATTGATCATCTTTCATTCATCGGCCCCAACTGGGTTACCTCCCTAAGTGGTTCTTATATGCAGACAGTATCACCCTCGTTGCATGTCAATTATGTGGCATTGTCTCCCATGACCTCAACTTCCGATGATTTGGATCCGGTAGTTGACATGGTGATCTCTTTGGTAGGGTTATTGGAGCTCGATCTCCTTATCCCTGTCACGACCCTCGACATGTGTTCCTTCCAAAATGATTCTCTTCCATCCGACGAAGATCTCTTGGAAGCCATGACCGATTTTTGTCCCTTGACATGGTACCCTTCCAAAGCATTATCCTCTTGGAAGCCATGATCAAGAAGCAACTATGAGAATAGTTTCTCTTCTCTGTGGCAAGCTCGTTAAAAAATGAAACAGAGGTCGCGAGCATAGTTTCTCTTCTCTATGGAAAGATCGTTAAAAAATAAAATAGAGGATTTGAGCATAGTTCTTTTCCTATGTCAAGCTCGTTAAAAAATGAAGCAGCAATCTAGGGATCGGACTTAGAACCTCGAGCATAGTTCCTTTCATGTGTCAATTTCGTTAAAAAATGAAACAATCACCTCTCCCTTCAAGTTGAGACTTTCGCCAGATCTCTTAGATGTCGAGTCAAGTCTTTCATTAGGACTCATTTTTAACCTTCATTTCATCCACATGTATCCTTTTTCTCCATCTAGCATAGAAATTGGTGACAACCTCAAAGTCGGTGAATGAATTGAAGCTTGGGGGGCATGTCTCCAGTCTTTGATGATCATTCTGGAGTCAAGCCACCAGCTTTCAAGCTGGGGGCATACCGAGCTTAGTCTTTTTTCTTTCTCGTGCTCGTAAATACATGAGAATGCAACCGGGTAAACTTTTATCTCTTTTTTGAACCCGTACGGATACACGAACACACGAAAAAGGAACCCCCCTGGAGTCATATTTAAACCCTTTTCAGACTCTCTAAATATGAAACGATTGTCGAGTGATCTTGCTTCCTTTCACACTCATTAAAAGGTCAGAAAGGGCGTCTTTCGAGCGATAGTTTACCCCTTTTTCGATCTCGTTAGACTACTGTACAAAAAAGGAACTGAGAGAGTTCTCTTTTAAGTGTTTTTCCAAACTCTATAATCCTGAAAAACCTTCGAGTTTTCTATCTTTGGACTCGTTAAAACACACATCGACAGGCCCATATGGGACTGATCCCTTACTTATTTCGGTTCATTAAACAAAGGAAGAGGAACTTACCGAAGGTGAGTTATATAGAGCATGTGTTATCCTCCTTGAGCTCATTAAATCAAAAAGAGGTACTCGACCATCTGGATGGGGGAAAAAACTGAAAGGAGCAAGCCAAGCAGTCTCTTGAGAACATTGTCCAGCAATTCTTAGAGTCACCCTTGAACACGGAACTTTGTCATTTTCACATATCATAATCCTCTAAATCTCTACACTAAGCCAATCCTTTGAGTTCCTTTCGCTCCTTTGGGTCACCCGACTCAAGTCACAGTATCCACTGCATAGTTTTGGTCCATGTCATGTTTTGATGTTGTGCCTCAGTGTTCAAGGGAAGTATCCACCTCTAGAGTCAGCCATCCCAAATATCTTGCCTCAAAACTTGTGTCATTCTATGTCCATTTGATCTACCAATTACATTTCTATGTTCGTTTCATGTCGTTGATGGGGGATACATCAAGGCCCTCTCTTGATGAGTCTATTCCTGTAAACTTCAACACATTATCCGGGAATCAGACTTAGAAACCAGTTAATACTTTGGGACCTGCATGCCTCAATGGCAGGCCTCCTCACATTCGACAGTAGGTCTACATCATTGACCCCTGATCAATTGATTCCATGGGTGTTCGACCTCAGCTCATCTATTCACATTCGTTGGAATGTACTAGGGTACCTTGGGAATCATTGACATTAATAGTGATTTCCCTCACGCTTGTTAACGGTTTACATCATTGACCGATAATCAAGTGGTTTCTACCATGTTTGACATCAGGACATCTATAAACATGGTTAGATTCGTACTACATCGGGATTGATAAGAAGACCCTGGGTTGAGTGATCACTTTGATATGTACTTTTCCCAGGTTGCGATGGAGTTTCTTTTGAACAATGACACATATACTGTTACATAGATCCACTTTGTATTGGTCGTGGCTATGTCTTGTCATCTCGTAGATCCACTGTCTATTCTTCGTGGCTACGACCAGTCTGAGTCATCAAAGTATAGATCCACATTGTATCTTCGGTGGCTATACCTTTTTTATCAATACAATTATGGATTTGCAGTGTATTTGATGGCGGCCATATCTTGCAAGTCTTGATCACCCAAGCATAGGTATGCTTGCCTTGGGTTTTGAAACATGTCATGATATTTGTTGGATATTTGTGTGCATCTTTTGTTAGATTCTCTGAGTCTATACCCTTGCTTGAACATCTACAAAGCATTTCAGTTATCAGTTCGCATCTTCTAACTTCATACTTTGGGGGGAAATTTGTTACACATTAAAATTACTCACTTTGATAGTGTCGCAAGTGTCGTCATTACAAAGGTTGCAAGTGTTGCATTTTTCTCACAAGGTCACAAGTGTCGCAAGTGTCAGGGAAGCATACTGTCATGATGCTTATGTCATGCCTATAATGACATGAGAAGGACACTTGAAACACCTCAAACATTTGATTTGGAAGAGGAGAAGTGAGTCAGCAGGCTTGCAAACCTTTTTCCATCCGAAAGCACCTCAAAAATTGAGTTTTTGGAGGGGAGCGCTCCCCCTAACACTATCTCGGAGCGCCGACACTCCCCCTTACACTGTCAGGGAGCGTTATAAAGCTCCTCTGGCCCTTTTGAGGGAGTACTATAGATTTTGAAAGTGTTGGCGCCCCCCTAAAGCCTACTAGGGAGCGCTACAATGCTCTGATGGTCCTTTTGAGGGAGTGCTACCTATTCTGGATAGTTGTTAAGCTATTGAGATGCATGGGGGAAACATATTTTCATTCTTGGAAGGCAGTTGGATTCGAATCCCTAGTCCAACCATGATCTTAGGGAGATCCTCAACTGAAGGAGGAAAATCCTCAACTTCCCCAAGGATATCTCAAGTGGTTAAAGCCTCTCCAAGGCTATATAAGCAAGATTTCTAATGGTGAAAGGGGGATTGGAAATGGAGAATCACACCAAACTTATGATCTCATAAGTGGTGCTGGAACAGAGATGATGGGAGAAGAATTGCTAGCATGAAACCTATGATCTCATAGGAAACACACAATTAGCCAAAGGAGAGTGATCAGTGAAGCTGTTGTTATCTAGGTTGTGGACCTTTCGAGCAAGGGTTAGACGAAGGGGACTTGACGAAGTTGTCACATTCGCATCTATGATTGTAAGTATTGCTGTCATTATTCTCATTAATATGACACGCTTGGCCTATTTCTTTCTAGTTTGTGTCTAATGTTACATGAACTTATCATTGATAGATAGATCTGTTTTCAAGCTAATATCAATAGAGTAGGAAGTGGTCGTATCTTGTTTGTCTACAGGACTCAGCGAGCAGCAAAGGATCGGAGCTCAACTCAGAGCGTGCAGGGACAAATGTCGATAAAGAGGTACTTTTGTTCTCCTTCCTTCTCATGTGTTAGTTTGTATAGATTTGAAAGGAAGTCAGTGTCCACGTTAAGCATTTTCTATCTTAGAGTTAGGGTCAAGCTCTTTGAGGCAATCTACCTGTCCACAGGGAGATTTTCCTACAACAATTTGTGTTCAAGATGTGACATTTGCGGGAAAGATGCGGCACTTACAACACTTGTAATGACGACACTTGCGACACTATTGAGGTGAGCAATTTTGATGTGTAACAGATTGCCCCCCAAAGTGCGAAGTCAGAAGATGATGACAACTAAAGTACTTTGTATACTTTTTTGAGAAAGGGTATGGATGTAGAGAGGTTGGAAAAAGTTTCATAGAACCATCAAACAAATATTATGACATGTTTCAAACCCAAGGCATGCATACCTATGCTTGAGTGATAAAGACTTTTTTAGGTATGACCGCCATAGAATACACTACGGATCCATAATTGTATTGACAAAAATTATAGCCACCAAGCATACAATGTGGATCTATACTTCCATGACATGAACTGATCATAGCCACGAAAAATACACTATGGATCTACGAGATGACAAGACATAGCCACGGACCAATACAAAGTGGATCTATGTGACAGTATATGTGTCAATATTCAAGAGAAACTCCATCACAACCTGGGTAAAGTATATATCAGAGTGAATGACTCAACCCAGGGTATTCTTACCAATCCTGATGTAGTATGAGTCTAACCATGTGAATAGATGTCCTGATGTGA
This sequence comes from Picea engelmannii, assembly GCA_009831015.1. Taxonomy (NCBI): domain Eukaryota; kingdom Viridiplantae; phylum Streptophyta; class Pinopsida; order Pinales; family Pinaceae; genus Picea; species Picea engelmannii. The sequence goes on along the minus strand of ML811369.1, from coordinate 159,951 downwards.
ACATGGCAGAAACCACTTGATTACCGGTCAATAATGTAAACCGTTAACAAGAACGAGGGAAATAACCATTGATGTCAATGATTCCCAAGGTACCCTAGTACATTCCAATGAATGTGAATGGATGAGATGAAGTTGAAAAACTGTGTAATCACCTGATCAGAGGTCAATGATGTAAACCCACTATCAGATGTGAGGAGGCCTGCCATTGAGGCATGAAGGTCCCAAGGTACTAACTGGTTTCTAAGTCTAGTTCCCAAATGATGTGTTGAGGTCGACAGGAGTAGACTCGTCGCAGGAGGGCCTTGATGTATCCCCCATAAATGACATGAAACTGACACGAATATGTAAATTGGTAGATCAAATGAACATGGACTAATGCAGGTATTGAAATAGGAATATTTTTTATGGCTGAATCTTGAGGCAGATACTTCCCTTGAACACTGAGGCACAACAACATAAACATGACATGGACCAAAACATGATGATGCATTGGACACTGTGACTTTCGTCGGGTGACCCAAAGGAGTAAGAAAACTCAGAGTATTGGTTCAGTGTAGAGGTTCAACGGATTGAAATGTGTGCAAAGACAAAGTGCCATGTTGAAGGGCGATCGTAAGAGTTACTGGTAGTGTTCTCAAAAACTGCTTGGCTTGCTTCGTTCAATTTTTCCCCCATCCAGATAGACGAGTACCTCTTTTTAATTTAACGAACTTGAGGAGGGTAACACATGCTCGATACAACTCACCTTTAGTAAGTCCCTCTTCCTTTGTTTAACGAACTAGAAGAAGTAAGGTTTCGGTCTTGTATGGGCCCTTCAATGTATGACACTTTTAATGAGTCCATAGAAGGTAGACTCAGTGATTTTTCATGTTTAGAGAGTCTGAAAAGAACTTAAAGATGACTCTAGTGTTGTCCTTTTTTATAATGTTAGTCTCATGAGGCCAAAAAAGAGATAAATTATCACTCAAAATATGACCTTTCAAACCTTTTAACGAGTGGGAAAGGAAGCAAGATCACTCAGAAATCCTTTTACATTTAGAGAGTCTGAAAAGAGCTTAAAGGGGACTCCAAGGGGTTCCTTTTTCATGTATCCATGCGAGCCTGAAAAATAGATAAAAGGTTGCTCGGTTACATTATCATGTTTTTATGATCGCGAGAAAGAACAAAGACTAAGCTCAGTATGCCCCCAGCTTGAAAATCTAGTGGCTTAACTCTAGAATGATCATCAAAAGGGTGGAGACATGACCCCCAAGCTTCAATTCATTCACTGACTTTGAGGTTGTCACCGATTTCTGTACTATATGGAGAAAAAGGATAAGTGTGGATGAAATGAAGGTTCAAATATGAGACCTAATGAAAGACTCGATTCGACATCTACGAGATCTGGCAATAGACTCGACCTGACAGGAAAGGTGACTTTTTCATTTTTTAATGAGCTTGACATAGGAAAAGAACTATGCTCAAGGCTCCAGGTTCGATCCCCAAATCTCTGTTTCATTTTTTAATGAGCTTTCTATATAGAAGAAAAAATATGCTCATAGCTTTTGTTTCATTTTTTAACAAGCTTTCCACAGAGAGGAAAACTATGCTTGTGAAGTTCATTTGATCATGGCTTCCAAGAGGATGATTCTATGGAAGGATACCATGTCAAGGGAAAAAACTCGATCATGGCTTCCAAGAGATATTCACTCAATGGAAGAAGAATGCTCCGGAAGGAACACATGTCGAGGGTCTCACCGGGGGTAAGGAGATCATGCTCCAATAGCCCTACCCAAGAGATCACCATGTCAACTACCGTATCTAAGTTATCAGAATTTTAAGTCATGGGAGATAACACCACATAATTGACCTGTGGCAGGGGTGATACCGACTGCATATAAGACTCGGTTAGGGAGGTTATTGGGTTGATGGTCAATTCAGGGAGAATGAGCGAAAGTTGATCAATAGTCACCATGATTCCATCATACGAGAAAGATATCACACGAAAAAGAGTGGACACAATAGCTTTCATGGCATAGACATAATCTCGCCGAAGGAGTAAATCAAAATCCAAGGGGTCCTGGACTATAATAACATCAATAAAGAATGTTTTCCCTCCCAAAGTTACCGAAAACTGAGGAAGGATCCCTAAATGGTGACTGGTTCTTCTGTTGAAAGAGAACAAAGTCTGGGTAACTGTCACAAGATTAGGATAACCAAAAGATTTCCAAACAATAGAGGAAAAAATACTAACGGACAAACCTTCATCTATCAGTGCATGAGGAACGTCCTGACCACAAACTTTTACTGTAATCTTGAAAGGAATGTGAGAGGGAAGACAAGGTCCAGTTAGCACACCCCAATCAAAAAGGATGTCCTCATTACTTAGAAGGGTTCTTGCAGGAGAAGGAGGAATTCCCCCCGGCACGGTAGATCATGTTTCAACGAGAAAAACATGGGCATAATCGGGTTTACTCTCTAGTGGGAGAGTAGGATCGATCGATGATGGGATCAAATCAACCACCTTGGAACTCTTCAAAGGAAGAGTGGGATTGAATGATGATGTAACCATAGAAACCACTTTGGCACTCATCAGAAGAAGAGTGGGATTGACTGATGATGTAATTGGAGCAACCACTTTGGCACTCGTCAGAGGAGGAGTGGGATTGACCGATAAAGTCACCGGAGAAACCACTTTGGCACTTGTTAGAGGAGGAGTGGGATCGATCGATAGTGGAATTGTATCGACCACTTTGACACTCTTTGGATGAAGGGTGGGACTGACCAAGGAAGGAACTAGATCAATCACTTTGGTTTCACTTTGTAGATGAAGAGTGGGGTTGACCGATGATGGAACTGGATCAGCTACTTTAGTTAGTGGTTCAATTGAGGATGAAACTAGATTGACCACCAGATCAACCGGATTGACCGAAGATGGAACCGGATTGACCGAAGATGGAACCGGATTGACCATTCCATCAACTAATGATGGGTTGGGAGAAATCCTACGATAACCAGCTAGAAGTTGAAGCTTTTCCAAAATAAAAGAAGCCTCATCCATGCAAGGACAAAGGTGAGAATAATGATCACCTTTGCATAACACACAAGGGAATTTGACAATTTTCTTCGTCTTACAAACCTTAACGTCACTAGTTGATGGGGTATCATTGGCATGACTAGCAGGGGCCGATGATGTGAAGGACTACACTTCTAATACCTTGGGAATACCAGGGAAATCCCTCAAAAATTGGTCACCCTTACAAAGACTACAAGGGAATTTGGGTTTCAGATTCTTCGTTTTAATCTTGTTGACCTCATCAACACTCCCAGTACTATTAACAGTAGCTGGTTATTTGGATTCAACATTTGATGTAGTTGGAGGTTTGGTCCCTTTCTGGTTCTTCTTCTTCTCTTTCTGTTTCTTCTTCTTATTATTAACCTGGCTACTCGCTTGAGAGCTTTCACTAGGTGAAGAAGGATAAATGGAAGGATACCTGATGGGTGAAGAAGGAGAAAGGTCGACATGAGGTTGATGTGTGGGTGGTGTGCTTATATCTGAAGCACCTGCATTCGAGATCACCAGAGTGGAAAACAACCATACCGGTAACCCAATTGTGAGACTTGGAAGGCTCAAAGTAGTGATGTAAGGAGGAGAAACATTTCCGTAAGAAGGAAAAACAAAGGGTTCCCCTGACAAAGGGGTTCCTTCATTGGTCATCCCGAGAACTGACGCCATAAAAATAAATCTCCAACCTAGATTTTGCTAGGGAGAACAAACAACACACGCTAAAAATCTAGTAAGAAAGCAAGAAAACAAAACCTTCTCACAATGATCACACTAGTTGATGATGAAATCTAACCTCGTGGGAAAAAAGTAAGAAGGGGATAAGATAGAGAAAGTGGAAAAATTGCATTGACGACCTGCTTAACGGACTTACACCCTGGTGCAAGCTCCCACACATAATCGTGGGTATACCCTCCAAGGAGCCCAAGTGAAACTGGCCAACGTTGATTCCAAGTACCGTGAAGACTTTACCCTCCACAGTCACCTCGTGTAAAGATCCTAAAGAGATAGGCCACTAAGGTTACCAGCTACAACAGTGATGCCTGGGGAAATAGTCGGCAGTCTAATCCATGCGCAAGGGAAGGGTATCTAGCCCTAAATCAACTTGAAAGGATTCCACTCATCATTGTGGGTAGACCTTCAAGTGACCCCCGTAATATGCACAATCTCTACACCAAGACCAACAAAGCAGGGTGAGTAACTCTGTTAGTCTCAATGCGACCTCAGGTTTGACCCTTGTGTGAGAAGGGCTTCCCGGGACAAAATGTAGCAATTGGATTTCACTGCTCCCTAACACAAGGTCCTATGCTTGTTTTCATATTTGTAAAGTTATCTTTCACACCTATTCCAAATCCCTACAACTAATCTAATGTAGGTTTTCTACTAGAAAATGTAAAAATGTCTAATCAATTTTAGTTTAGCGCTTTATTTTTAAAGTTGTTGTTACTCAAAAGGAAAATGGCATAGACAATATGGTGTTTTGACCGACTTGAAAGTTATTCAAAGAGATGAAGATGCAATATTTTCCTTTCGATGAAAGCTATGCTATGATAATGAGAAAACATTCATCATTACAAATGCACAATGTCCCAAAATGTCAAAAAACATGCAATTCCACTACTTTAAATGCAAGCATTGAAGGAATACAATAAAATGCGAAGAAGAATCCAAGAAAAGATAGGGAGAATAGAGAAATCACTCAAAACTTAATTGCTTGGGGAAATTACCTCAAAGATCAAATGGAATGGCGCATAAACATTTGAATTTCCTCACAAAATCTTCCACTCAGTAAGATAAATGAGAAGAAAGCAATAAGTTGACTCTAAATCAACAAAGACAAAGAGTGACTTCTGGGTAAGGAAGAAAAATGTCAAAATTCCAAACAAAAGGTGATCAATTTTTAGAAAGCATAGTGTTGAAGACCAAATCAAGGATGTATTGAGATGATAAGACTCTGAGAAAGTGCCAAAAGAAAAAATTGAACTTCAGAGAATGAAACCCTAGAGGATTTTGCACAGAAAAAGAGGCAGCACTCTGGTGGAAGGGGCACCAGAGCGTTCCAACATTTTCTGTAAGACCAGCAGGGAGTGCCAACGCTCTGATAACAAGGGTAGGGGGGAATTGGCCTCTAAAAATTCAAAAAAAATGCCCATAAAGTCAAAGAATCAAGCAAACTCAGTCAATCAATTTGAAGGTGATGAAATCAAGAGCCAATCAAACAGATCCAAGAATCAAAGACAGTATGGAGAAGGTCAAGAAGTTGGAAAAGGGACAAAAAAATATCTAGGAAAGGAATCAAAGCTCTTCCCCAGTAGAGTCCCCAATTTCCATTACAGGGGAATCCTCCTACGGACAATATGTGACACTTACAACACTTGTAATGACGACACTTGCAACACTATTGAGGTGAGTAATTTTTATGTGTAACAATAACTCCTACCTCAAGAGTCATTTTGGGGTCCATTAGAAGTCTATGGAAATATCAAGGACCATAGAGGTCATTCATGGAGCCAGATTTGAATTCTAGATACCTAAAAATGTGTTGGCAGAGAAAGAGGACACCTATAACATACAAGGTTAAAAAGGGAAAACAATCAAAATTTCTGGAGACCATAACTTTTTGCTCAAAATTCAGAATTGGGAAAATGAATAATTGATGGAAAGGTATTGAAGAGGAAAATCCATCTATCAACCTAAAAAATTAAGTTGAGAGTGAGTTTTTCATTCAAATCAAAAGAAGATGACTGGTGGCATTAAAAGGGGGAAGAAAAATTTATGCATTGTTTTCCAGAATTGTGTCAGTACATTTTTTTGTGTCTGATAAAAATTTATTTCCATGCACATTTTCTTGCAGAATTTAGAGGTTCAGGAAGGAAGTTTGTTTCCTGTATGAGAATGAAATGTCCCCATACTTGGATTCCTTTTCTCTACAGTTAGAGGAGACCTTGTGAGTTTATGTTATCCTGAACAGAGGAGTAAAATGAGGTTAACAATGATCTTGGGAAATTTGGAGAAGTTATATGGATCCTAGGCTAGTCCATTCACCATATGTCATCATCGGAATCAATTCCTCGTAGTTGGCTCTTGGTTCCATGGCATTCTAATGATTTCTTTAATTTTGGGTTATTATTGAGCATAATTTAATTAATTACACTAAAGGTTTTATTTGGATCATATGATATGAGGGTATACCTTCCTGTAATAGCTCATTGAAACTGGGATGAAAATATCTAAAGGTTGGGTTGATCAGAAAGGGACTTCCAACACCCAGGAATGTCTTAAAATCTAATTAATCACTTTTTGACATTAAAAGGGGAATTAATTAATTATTTAATGTCATGGGAGTGGAAAAGTAACTTATCAAAAGTGACATTGAGTAATTAATAAAAAAAGGGTGTTTTAAATGACTTAAGTTTATAAAGTCACTTTACTTTATTAAAAAGGTAAAAGGGTCTAAAAAGGGTCAACAAGAGAATAAAAGGAGAATGAGGGGTGCCCTCTCTTATTATTCACATGTTATTGTCTAAAAACGAATTGAGAGAGCTATTGTGGCTTTGACTCTTGGGATGAAAACTCTAGAGAGTTTGGAAGATTGGTTTCAGTGGTGAGACTATCCACCCTAGTCATTGAGTGGGGATCATCCAGATCTCCTCGTTGTGCTTCATTTGGGACAAATTTCTTTTTACTATGGCTGAGATTTCTTTGTTAGTGGTTGAGTTCTTTCATTGCAGATGAGTTTTTCTTGTTTGGCAGAGGATTTGTGTTTGTATGTGGACCAAATCCCTTTGAGGAGGTCGAGTTTGGTTGAGGAAATTCGAGCTAAACCCATGGGGTGAATTTCAAAGCTGTTGATATTGAGTTCTAGTTGATGAATGACCATGCTCTATTTATGGGAAATGTTTTAACTTGTGGGAATCAATTTTCAGTGGGAGAATGCATTACTCTATTGATGGGGGATGTATTCATTATTTAGAGGCCAAATACAATGTGTTGGGATTATTCTTCCTATTCCAAGGTCGAACTTAGTGTTGTGGGGTCACATTTATGCATGTTGAGTGCATGATAACCTTGTTGGGATGAAATAAGACGATACAAGACCAACCTCTCCATTATTTGGGCTGATCTAGGATGCAACATATCTTATTTACTGATGGGAACTAATTTTTGAACTGCTCGGGGACATTCTGGGTTATTTACAGTCTCATTCATTATGGAAATAACAGAGACAAACCTACAACAACTATATATCATCCTATAGAAAAATACATACCAAGAGGTCTCCCTCACCCATAGCTTCTATCATCACTGTTGGGAACGAGTTTTTGTAATTAAAAGGGGATGAAACAAGATGTCATCTACAAGCATAATTATCTTTATATCTTCCAAGCAACCTACAAAATATATATATATGTATCAAGTTTCCTATCATTCTCTGATATAGTATTTGGTGAACTTTATTGTGTTTCAGTTTTCATAAATCAATAAATGTTATAAATGTTGTGAGTTTAAAATTAGTGTTCTATTATAAATCTTAGTAGAGATTAGAAGTGTTTGTATTGTTCATTTTCTATTTGGTACCCATACTCATACTTATTCACTAAATAAATACATTAAAACATAAAACAACAAACACCCAAACATATATCAACAACAATAAAAAGTTATAGAGTATTGGATTATGAAAACAAGTATTCGATTTAAGTTTCACACAAAATCGACTTACAACAAATAAAAGAGTGTGACATTGTGGGGTTCTCATGAATGAGAGTACTCATATGAAAACAGTTTGATGGAATGCCTACACCACTAAACTAAGGAAAATACAAGAAAAATTAGTGGGGACAATACAGTGGTATCAAAGCTTGTGACCCTCCCATCATTTGAAGGTATACAAGTTTGGCTATGGATAACAATCAAAACAATGCAGGGAACAATGGATAAAAATTACATTTTTTCCTCCAAATCTGGAACAAGGTTTCAATCATGATAAGTTCCCATGCAAATTAGAACTTTATGGAATAAAGTAATTTATATCCTAGAAGAGATACCTTTTAGGATTTAATATTGGGAGGTAGATGGTCATAGAATTATGAAATCCACTACCTTATATTTCATAGTGGTAGAACCAACAAAGATTCTCGAGTGATTCTAGTTTGTTGCAAAAGGGGCACTTCAAGTGACCAATTTCCATATGAACAAGGTAATGACCAAAAATGATACCCTTTGAGATGAGGGACTTGTTGACGGGCGGAATTGACCATCCGTCAACTGGGAGAGTGGAACCGTTCCGGGGTTGTCTAAATAACCCAAGCCGTTTGGAATGGACCACCCTGACGAGTTTAACAGCTCTGTTGGCCGCTCTAAGGTCTTTTAAGAAAACCAAAGAGAAAACTAATCTAAACTAACTAATCTAACTAAAACAATCTAACTAAAACTAAGTAAAAGAAACTAAGCTAACTAACAATAAACAAATTAACTAAAAACAAACAAACTAACTATTATACTAATCTAATTGAAACAAACTACTAAATAAACTAAAACTAAATATAACTATTCTAACTATTATATACAATCTACTAATTACTATTATAATAACTCAAATCAACTATCTAATTACCAGCTGCAATATTACTTATTCACAAATGCACACTATAAACAATCTACAGATTTAATTAAAACCTGCAAAACTCATGTGTTTTCTACCCTAAGACATCAAAATATGTTTTTTTTTTTTTTATGAAAAAAAAATAAAACTATTGAAATTAAACAATCTAATATATTTACTAAAATTAAACAATCTAATATAAATCTAATTAAGCTTATATCTGAATTAAACTACTTAATGAAAACAGTAAAGAAAAGACTAATTGAACTGGAAGCGCTCCTAGTCTACCCTGTGTATGATAACTTCGAAGCTGGTCGGAGGAAGGAAACTCGCACCGGTTAGTCCATAAGCTTCTCGTAAACGATCAGCTGTGCTGCTCTTTGAAGTGTTAACAAGACAAACAAGACATAAAAGATTATAACAACTATAAGATGTATAAATCTCTGCAATAAGGGAAACCTGTTATGCAAAAATTTATATTAAATAATTCAACTCATGAAGAAGATAAACCTGTCATTCACAAACTCAATTAATAATTGTTATGTCTTTTATACACTTGGAAGAAACCAGATATGAATTACAATGATTAAAATTATATCATTTGCACTTGATTTAGATAGCTAAAGTAGTCATAAACCATGGACAAATTGATATACACAACATGAAACAAAATGTTGATATAATGAGAAGCTAAAGCTGTGAAAAAACACCAAATTCTGCTTCAATCTGTATTAAATCTTCATATCCTTGTTCTCCCATGAATGAGGATATCATTATTACAAAAATCATAAGTATATATAAGTCTCTCCACAGGGTAAAACCTCCCTGTGGATAATATCAAAATGTTTTACATAATCTGGGAAATATCCTAAAATCCACTAAACTAGGAAATCAAAATGCAAGTGAAATCTTTGAAATATCCCCTAACTGCTCATCAAAGCCACTGCCATTTCGAATTGATCTGCAATAGACCAAAAATAACCAATTAGAAAGATATTTCATCAACAAAATAATAAAAAATTGATCCTACAGACTTAGCTACAGAATCATCTGATTCTGTAGCTAGTCTAAAATAGCATACAGGACCAGATAGCAATCAAATGAAATCTTTTCAAAAGAATCAAATCCAATTTAATTTTCTTTTAATAAATATCCAAAACGAATCATTATAATTCCAATGATTTTATCATTCAAATTTAAACCAAATCGAAAGGTGATTCAAACGAGACAGGCTAAAAATGCTTTGTTTTTTTAGTCGCCATAAAATATGGTCAAACCATAATAGGAATGTTTCATATCAAATTAAATCAATGGTGAATCATATCGTATAAGATATGATTTAATCCAACACAATCATAATCGATATAATCATAATTGAACACAATCAAAATTGATTTGTTACTGATGTAACAATGTGTATAAGGTTCAAGTTGTTTCAATCAAATACCAAAATGGAAAAACTGTTACGATTATTGCCAAATAAACATTCATCAAAATTCATCAGAGATTTCGATCGTTCAGCGTTTACATAGTCAACAGATAGGATCACATAATGATTGTAACCATCAACAACAGTGATAACCATAAACTGGGCAACAATTAAATAAATCGTTACTGAGTTAAAAATAGAATCACATCGTAATTCTGGGCATAATCATTTTCATTCCCACATCAAATTTAAACAATATATTTGTTGCAATATGAACCAAGCTGATAACACGGTCAAACAATGCGAATCGATCGATTGGGTATAACAGTTATGACTCATATCTATTCACAATTTGGTTATGCCTTAACATAATGGTATTCGAATTGGTCAAAAGACATGGAATAAAATCTTAACAGCTAACCATTATTGCCAACCACATCGTATAGACTATAACCAATTTCGAATCGAAACATTGACTGTGTTTGAAATTGAAATACTAGAAACAGCCTGTGTTTAGAAAAGATATTAACAACTTCAATAAGCAACAGCATATTCAATTGAAACCGAATAAAAACAATCAAATCCATAACACGATCAATCGAATCAAAGCTAAATCCTATCAAAGCTAATTTGGGAAACGAAATTCAATTTAATCAAAACAAAATTATATACAATAACGCATGCTTATGTGTCAAAACAAATCCACGCTGTAAACAGAGCTTATGAGTTTATCATATAAACAAGTGATAGTCATACCAGTGAGACTGCTCGAGCTATGCCAGCTTTGAATTAACAACCGTTGTAGCTGATTCCACGTTCTTAAAGAGAATCGAACCTGTCGTACGCTGTTTCTTATCAATGGATGTCGATTTAGTCTTTTGATTGGTGAGCGTTGCAACTTGATCTTCCAGAGCATGAATTCTGGACTGCAGCATTGGCACATCAAGGTAATACCTTTCTAACCATGAGCCACACTGATCACATGGTGGAGCAGCTGGTTGAGATAGAGCAGGAGGGTGTTTTGATGAGTCAACGAGGGTTTCACAAGGCATTTTGATGCCTGGATAATTAGGATCATTTTGCAAGCAAGGTGGTAGGTTTTTGACAAAATCATATGAGGGTTTGTTACATAGACCTTCAGAATAGGGATACTCACTTGCCAGGTAGTGTTCCACCTCCGAGTCAGAATCTTCACTCACCATGATAGGGTCAGGGTTGACAGGTGGTCTCGGTTTGTTTCATGCCATGCGAGAGATTAATCAGGCGTTCTTTTTTCCTTTAGAATTCACAGTAGGTTTGGCCTTAGTATTTTTAGCCACGGGTTTAGCATTTTCCACATCCTTGGTGACAGAATTGGGTAGGTCACTAGGTGAGTCAGGTAGGGGTTTAGGTAACAGATCACTAAAAGGCACAGGGGGTACTAACTTTCTCTCGCTCACCACAGGTTTATCAACCTGTGGTGGGCTTGAGTCTTCAAAATTATTGCGATTAAGAAAATCATTCCAACAGTCTCGGTGTAACCCCAAATGACAAACCACAAGCATTTTAATTAACCCAAAGTGAAAAAGGTTGTTATCGGCCTGGTTCCGTTTGTATATTTTAGACATTTTAAACAGACTCCTATGTAGGTAATAAGGCATATTAAGCTCACAGCCTATGAAAATCATAAGTAGCCGAAGGTGGTACAAGAAAACGAAACCATACCGGCCCTCGTAGGTGATAAACTGCTTGGTAATCATCAGCAATTCGTGCCAACGTTGCTTGACCATATTCGCAGGAAAACCTTTGTCATAGGAGTTCACCTTTCATGATTGGAAGAGCAATGTCCATGGGACATCTTCCACTTTGCAATTTTTTGACCATCTCCGTCCAGTAGCAGGCAGATGGTAGCTAGACTGAGAAATTGCTCATCAATTTCTAACTGCACATCCCCAACCTTGGCTCGGCAGCCATCAAAGGTTAACGTGGATTGCCGAGCCACACCAGGGTTAAAGCCATCAAAGTTTCATATGAACGGGAGCTATACAAATTCCTCAAGGTCACTGTAAGCACCATCGAACATCAACAAAGCTTGGAAACCATTGGGATCAACCCTTACGATTGGAGCCATGGCACGGGCACATGGTAGGGTTCGGATAAACACACAGGAGCAAAATCGTTTGGGCTAACAACTGAGAACGATGAAAGGGGAGGTAAATTAATGTGCGCATGCGAGGGTGGTGGGATTATCAACGCCATGCAGCATAGTAATGGCACAGTACAACGTTGTTCAATCAATCATAATATCGTTTAAACCATATTAATCGGCCAACCCAAAAATTAAACGGTGGATGGTATACCAATATGCCAATGTATCGTTTGAAATCATGAATGAAATCAAACCCAAAGATCAATATGAGCCTTCAAACCAATTTTCATTCAATGAAACCCAAAGTTAAATGTTTATCCAATCGCACCATTGCATAATTTCAAACTATTTCCATTCAATTTGAAATCAAACTCATATGTTACCCATGCGCTTGTTGCATAATCAAACATTTTGATCAAAGGTTTTTTAAAACATGGTGACAAGAGGTAAAATAGATAAGCCAAGAGCCTATAATAGTAAGGATCACATCATATAAAACAAAATCAACCATGACCCCTATATAATCAAGTATAACCCTTAAATTTACATGTTCAATGCCTTTTCAATCAAACAAAAGTCAGGTTGCGCAATCGAAGTAAGCATGGGAAAATGGACATAGTTCGAAAATCATTCCAGACACTTAACAATAAATCAAAGGTAACTACCAATCAGAATATCAATGAGAAAATCATGACAGTTTAAATGACGATAGAGGAGTTTTTCACGCTTTCATTCATGAAAACTAAATTGAAATCAATTTGCAAATGTCACATGAAATGAAAATATCGTCTATTTGCAAAAAGCGATGGAAATTTGAAGTTCAAGAGACATAGGTGTAGGCATCTTTTAGGGCAATCAAAAAAATTGAATTGGCTGCCAACAATGGTGACACACAGGGAGAAGAAGTTATCTCTGTCAAAAGAATATGAATTCAGATCAGGACAGCAAAGAAAAATTCAACTTGAAAACACCAACCAAAAAATCGTACAAACATCATCACTTACCATCTTTTCCAGCGATGTTTTTAAAAGATGCAAACTAATAACAGTCTTAAGATCAGCAAGTCACAACATTAATGATGAATCTTCAATACTGTTGGCATGGCCACTGCTTCCAGCAGGCGTCCATGGCCTCGACAGGGTTTCCATTTAACCCACTCTGACATCTGTATCCTGTCAAGAAGCTCTAGATCAGAGTAAAGGACTTTTAAAGAGGTTTCTTATAATTTTTTACAGATTTTCATTTACCCAACATTGCTTTGCTACCAGCGGGCCTGTTCAGTACCCTAGCGAAGTTGTCTTGGCACCATGCTTGCATTTACCCGCTGCTAGCAGACCTGTTCAGTATCTCGACGGGTTTACAAACACTTCCCACAACTCTTATTTTATTTTTTTCTTTTATTTTTTCTTTTATTTTTTCTTTTATAGATAGTTGAGCGGGGTGACGCTGAAAAAAATCTTGATACTTCATCATATTATTATTATCATTTTTTAGACCTCATCAGAATTTTTTGACACTATCCTTTATTCAGCTCCTAAAATGTTTTATTTACAAAACAACTTACTATGACAGGGAGACATCCTTTTGAGTCATTCCTCTACGGAAAAGGGATAGCGTAAAAAGATAATAGATGATCATGAAAAACTTCACTCAGAGATTGAAATTAGTAAACTTCTTTCAAACAACAAAATTTTCCAACATAAATGTCATTTTTAGAAATATATCACTAATGTTCGTACAATCTTTCAGAAGTTACTTCAGCGAATAAATTTTCCCAAGGTCTTAATCTGAATGGCTCAGTGCACAAGTATGCATATGTTTCAAAAACACAAAAAATGATCAATCCCAATCAAAACCAAAAATAAAAGGAAAGGAAAAATAAAAACAAAAGGACATATTTACATAATATACAAGGGTAGTAATCAAGCAAAGTATCTTTTCAGGGCTTGGCCATTCACCAGATAGGTGTCAAACTGCCCTTCAAGATTCTGCAATCGAAAGGAATTAGGACCCAACTTTTCAGCAATCAAAAATGGCCCAAGCCACAAATTTTGAAACTTGGTGTGCTCACCCTTCCCTTCGTGTGGTTTGTCCCACTTTAAGATGAGATCGCCTACTTCAAAATTCCTATCAGAAGCAGAATTAGAATCGAACCAACTTTTAATCAGTTGTTGATGTTGGTCTAATTTATACTTAGCTTGGGTTCTAACTTCTTCTAACTTCATCAAAGCGTTAATACGACTTTCCAAAGGGGGACAATCTTCTTCTTGAACTTTTTGTGACAATTGAAGCGAAGGAAGAAGAATGTGAGGTGGCAGAATGGCTTCTCTACCATAAACTAGAAAAAAGGGGGAGTTACCTATAGTGGTTTTGGGTGTTACCCTATCAGCCCATAATACATTAAGCAATACATTCTGCCAGTTCTTGTGGTTTTCAGCTACAGTTCTCTTGATAATTTTGATCAAGTTCTTGTTTGTTGATTCTGCTAAGCCATTACCCTGGGGGTAGTAACTAGCAGAATACTTCATCTTTATTCCTTTCTCTAAAGCGAACTCACTCATATCTAGAGAAGAAAAGTATGAAGAGTTATCAAAGACTAGACAATCATGGATACCAAAACGAGTGATGATATTTGAGTTTAGAAAAGTGATCACCTAACTTGTGTTAACAGTTCTTAGCGTGGCGGCTTCAGACCATCGAGTAAAGTAATCAGTGGCTGTCACAATATACTTGTGTTGTTGTGAGGATGGAGGGTTAATAGGACCATTGATACCAAGGCCCCATTGCTGAAAAGGAGAATCAACTGTGACGGGTTGCAAGGGGAAGGCTGGATTTTGCAATCACCCTGATGCTTTCTGACAAATGATACATTTACGGCACAAGGCATGGGCGTCCCTAAAAAGCATCGGCCAGTAATAACCGGCTCTTAAAACCTTATAAGCAGTGGTGTCACCACCGAAGTGACCACCAGCTTCTCCTGCATGCAACTCGAGCAAGACTCTTTCTGCTTCGTCCTTTTCAAGACAACGCATCAGTACGCCGTCGAAATTATGACGAAACAGTACACCATTAACTAGATGAAAGGAGGTGGACTTTAGTCTTAACGCTCTTCTTTTGGCAGGGTCAAGGTGACAGGGTGTTGATCCATGTTCAAGACAAAATCTAATATCGTCGTACCAAGGACTTACGAGGTTTTGTGCACAACAAATCAAACTTTGATCGCGTTGTTCTAGGTTTGACGTATCAGTATCTTCTTGGTGTTCAGTTTCTGAATCAACTACCAACTTACACAACCCTTGGCCTCTCACGATCTGTGCTGGGGTGATTTCTAAGTCATACTCCTGCAAGGAGGTGACCCAGTTGGCTCGTTTCTCTCCTAACTCCTTTTGCACTAACAAGTTCCTTACGGCAGGGTAGGGGACAATGACCTTCGTCCTTGACTTCAAAAGATATGAACGGAAATGCTTAGCTTCTTTGAAAACAGCGTAGGCTTGCCGATCGACTGTTGGGTAGTTAAGTTTAGCACCTTTGAAAGAAGAGCTCATAAAGGCGATGGGTACTTCATTGTTCTCGGAATTCTTCTGAGTTAGGACTGTGGCATAAGAACGATCAGAGGCAAAAGTATAGAGTGTAAAGTCTTGAGAGAAATCATGGCTCATGAGAGACGGAGCGTCTATTATGGCCTTCTTTATAGCATTGAAAGCTTGGTTTTCTATAGGTCCCCAGTGATATTGGGTGTTTTTCTTAATCAGATTCTGGAGAGGCCTAACCATTTTGGAAAAGTTGGGGACAAATCTTCTCACGAAATTAATCTAGCCTAAGAAAGACTGCATGGATTTTTTGGATGTAGGTGGGGGAAGTTTAGCGATGACTTGGGTCCTCTTGGGGTCAATAATCATTCCATCACTAGACACAATGAATCCTAGTAATTTACCCTGTTCTACTGCAAAGATGTACTTCTTGGGGTTCAAGGAGATGTCGTATTTACGACATTGTAGCAAAACGGATTGTAAGTGAGTTAGATGATCATCTTTGTTTTTAGAATAAACGGTCACATCATCTAAGTAGACTACTATGGAGTGATTGATTAAGCCTCTGAAAGAAATGTCCATTGCTCTCTGAAAGGTAGCACCAGCATTAATCAATCCAAAAGGCATTTTGCGATAAGCATAAGTGCCCCACGGGGTACGGAAGGTAGTTTTCAGTTGGTCTAGAGGAGACATCAAGACTTGGTTGTATCCAGAGAAACCATCTAGTAAAGATAGCCTCTCAGAAACCAGATACTTGTTGAAGGATCTATTCCATAGGATGGACAAGATAATTATCTTTGTCAGACGCTTTGTTGAGGTTTCGGAAATCGACACAAAGTCGAATTTCCCCGTTTTTCTTCCGCACTGGGACGAGGTTGGATACCCACTGAGTGTGTCTAACAGGAAAAATTATTTTAGCACTTAGGAGTTTATTCAATTCTTTTTGTACGGTCGGTTCCAGTTTAGGATGCATTTTCCTCAGTTCTATTGGAAGGGTAAGGTTTGAGGCTTCATCGGGATGACATGCTGTATAATGTTAGGATCGAACGTTTTAAGATCATCGTAATTCCATGCAAAGACATCCTTGAATTATTTGAATAATTTAACAAAAGCAGCTTTTTCTTGTCTAGAACATCCCAAGCCTAAGTTGATACACTGAGGATTTTCACTAGTCCCTAAATTGACTTTTTCATAAGACAATGAGGAACTGTTGGTTTTGCAATTGACCGTATTTTTAAATTTATCTTCAAAATCATAAAACTTTTCTAGTCTAACAACAGATTTGGGTATGAGAATTACCATGTCCGATAGAGCTTCTGAAGATTTCGGATTAGGTATTACCGTAAATTCATGCAAATTGTCATCATGCATTTGTTCATCTATCACAGCGCCTTGAAAGGTTTCTTCCATGTGCAGAAAGTTAATGATCTGTTGATCATCGTCAAATAATCTCTATTTTGTGATATTGTTAGGAACAGATGGTCGAAACAATAGTTCCACGGAGAATGCGTTTGGGGATAAGCCTTCTACAGGAAGAAGTTTAGAGGCAACATTAGCTAGTAGATATGCTTCAGCATTATTTAATCTAGGGATGGAATTTATATTAAAAGCATAAAATTTTTTCATTAATTTCCATACCTCAGACTGATAACATTTGAGATGCGGGGAAAGACAGTGTATAGAATCTCTTACCTGTCTAACCACTATTTCAGAGTCGCTGAATACAACCAGATTTTGAATGTGCATGTCTAAGGCTTTTCTGAGACCTTGCAATAAAGCCTCATATTCTGCGGTATTGTTAGTGCATTCAAATTCTAGCCTACAAGCCAATAATGTTTTATTACCTACCGGATCGATAATGACACAGCCTGCACCAGCTCCTTCTTTAGACTTGGAACCGTCGAAATATAAAGACCAAATTTGATTTCCATCAGGCTCATGGGACTGTTGCATAGAAGCTGTTGGTTGCATACATGCTATGATCTCGGACTGCTGTTGTGGATTGTTGATAGGTGAAACTTCAGCCATGAAATTTCCGAAGAAGGTTTCCATCCCTTTGACTTCAGGTGAATTAGCAGGAGGTGTGTATGGTTCATTAGGGTCATTCAAGTCTGTTACCGTGAACTTGAGGTAACGCTCACGATTCACTCTGATATTTTTGGGCTTACCGTTTTCTGGAAGCCATAAGTGAGACCAGTCCATCGTGAAGTAACCATGTAGCTGCTCCGACCAGTCCCTGCTCAAAAACAGACAATACACTTCCGGAATATCCACCACAATTATATCAATAACCTGATGAACCTTTGGGTTAGATGATAATCTAATCAATACATTTTTTAATTCGCCTATAACTTTAACATATGTTCGATCAAGTTGTATGATTTTCAAAGAAGATGGTTCTACTTCGGCATTAATCTTTTGGCAGATAGACCAGGGCATCACATTCGACGATGCTCCTAAGTCAACCATACAATTATGCACATTTTTGTTGAAGATTTCGAAAGTTAAAAGAAAAGGAGGTACATTCTTGCGAGTACTAAGAGTTGTAGCTTGTGATTTCTTACTCGCGGTTTCTAATGCTACTTTATCTACATTACTTGCATTATTTACATTATTTACATTACTTACATTATTTACAGGTGGTAATGGAAGGCTTCCTTTATCTTGAGAATCAGGATTATTTTTGTGGAAGTCTTCTGAGGAGCTTTGCTTTGCACAACCTTATTACCATTTGAATTACCATTCTTGCCATTGTCTGAAATATTTTGCAACATCTTCTGTAACAAAAATGGAAATTTCAACAACTCATAAATAGAAATGTTANTACTCCTAGTGTTGTAAGGGTGAACAGTCTCGAAGTTAGCTTGAAAGATACTATCTGAGAAGTGTCCAAAGATGTTTGGAGAAGACTCTTCTTCTTGAGTTGTTTCCTGCTCGACTTCCTCTTGAGGGATTTCAGGAGGCATCAAGTCATCTTGGGCTTCTATAATTGTCTGGAGAGCGCATTGCAAACTTTCTAGGTTCAAGCCTTCAGGGTTTGGATTAGGTCGGTTTGTTGGAAAAGGCTTTCGGAAAGGAGGTTTGTAGGATCCTTTACTCGAAGAGGTTTCTTTAGTCGACCTTTTTAAATCTATAACTTGATTAGACAATTTTTGTACAACTTTAGTTAAATTTTCCAAATCAGAGTTTTCAGGTTGTGTTTTGTTTTGTGTAGGTCTGGGGAGAATTTCAATCTTCTTTCTGGAAGAAGAAATAGTCTCAGTTTCGTTGCTAGAAGAGTCTATAAGACTAAGTATGTCTTTTTCAATCTGAGTAGCCTCTTCGAAGGCTTCTAACAACGTGGCCTTTTTAGAACATTTAACCCAAATAGATATACTTTGATGTAGAGCTTTAGTGTAGTAAGCTATTACAAGACTCTTAGCAGGCATAGAATCTGCAGGGATTCTATTTTTTAGCATTAGGAATCTTTGATTAAAATCTTTAACTTTTTCTTTTGAGTTCATTTTTAAGCTTGAAAGATCCATGACTAAGACTTCTGGAGGTTTACCATCTCTGAATTTTTCCAAAAAGCATGACTCAAACTTTTCCCAAGACACTATGGTATGGGGTTGTTGGGCAAAGTACCAAGTGGATGCATTACCCTCAAAGGTGTAAGGGAACAACCTACAGATGACGTCTTCATGTTCAACGTTACGGAGTCTGATGGCTAACATAAATTTTTTGATATGATCTTCTGCTATCTGTTCTGAATCGGGATTAAAATTAGGGAGCCATTTCTCCGGGTGCTTAGGTAAAGGGTGTTGGGCTCCAGGTACAGCTACAGCATCTTGGTCCAACCAGGGTCTAGCAGGATTGTTCTAATTTTCCATAGGGGAATTGGGTGTGGAAGGCTGAGAAGGTGGATTGACTTTGTCAGAAGAGGAATCTCCTCCATAAGAGGAAGGAGATGAGGGAGGTGGTGAAGGAGGTATCCCAGATCCTCCTGCAGCAGGATTTGTGTTTGGATCTGTAGGATTCACAGCGAGGTCAATATCACCTAACTGTTCCCTGATATCAGAGAAGTCTAAAGGTTGACCCCACAGGCGGTTTGGTCACCTAAGACTAGCTAAGTCACTATGTGTTTTGATAAGAGATTGGCGAACGATCTCTTGGAGATCACCACCTATAGGATTAGGGGTTGTTGGCTCAACTGTGATTTGCGGATCTTCGGTTGAAGTAGTTGTTGTTTGAGGGGGGATATTATCTTGTGAACGTCTTCTAGTCACTATAGGCATGCGATTAGGTGGAGGAGGAGTCTTGCGACCGCCTCGTGCCATTAATTAAGTTCAGGCCCTCCCTCTGGCGCCATTTGTTGACGGGCGAAATTGACCGTCCGTCAACTAGGAGAGTGGAGCAAGTCCGGGGTTGTCTAAATAACCCAAGCCGTTTGGAATGGACCACCCTGACGAGTTTAACGGCTCCGTTGGCCGCTCTAAGGTCTTTTAAGAAAACCAAAGAGAAAACTAATCTAAACTAACTAATCTAACTAAAACTAAGTAAAAGAAACTAAACTAACTAACAATAAACAAATTAACTAAAAACAAACAAACTAACTATTATACTAATCTAATTGAAACAAACTACTAAATAAACTAAAACTAAATATAACTATTCTAACTATTATATACAATCTACTAATTACTATTATAATAACTCAAATCAACTATCTAATTACCAGCTGCAATATTACTTATTCACAAATGTACACTATAAACAATCTATAGATTTAATTAAAACCTGCAAAACTCATGTGTTTTCTGCCCTAAGACATCAAAATATGTTTTTTTTTATTTTTTTATATATTTTATGAAAAAGAAATAAAACTACTGAAATTAAACAATCTAATATATTTACTGAAATTAAACAATCTAATATAAATCTAATTAAGCTTATATCTGAATTAAACTACTTAATGAAAACGGTAAAGAAAAGACTAATTGACTTGGAAGCGCTCCTAGTGTGCCCTGTGTATGATAACTTCGAAGCTGGTCGGAGGAAGGAAACTCGCACCGGTTAGTCCATAAGCTTCTCGTAAATGATTGGTTGTGCTGCTCTTTGAAGTGTTGATAGGACAAACAAGACATAAAAGATTATAACAACTATAAGGTGTATAAATCTCTGCAATAAGGGAAACCTGTTATGCAAAAACTTATATTAAATAATTCAACTCATGAAGAAGATAAACTTGTCACTCACAAACTGAATTAATAATTGTTATGTCTTTTATACACTTGGAAGAAACCAGATATGAATTACAATGATTAAAATTATATCATTTGCACTTGATTTAGATAGCTAAAGTAGTCATAAACCATGGACAAATTGATATACACAACATCAAACAAAATGTTGATATAATGAGAAGCTAAAGTTGTGACAAAACACCAAATTCTGCTTCAGTCTGTATTAAATCTTCATATCCTTGTTCTCCCATGAATGAGGATATCATTATTACAAAAATCATAAGTATATATAAGTCTCTCCACAGGGTAAAACCTCCCTGTGGATAATGTCAAAATGTTTTACATAATCTGGGAAATATCCCAAAATCCACTAAAATAGGAAATCAAAATGCAAGTGAAATCTTTGAAATATCCCCTAACTGCTCATCAAAGCCACTGCCATTTCGAATTGATCTGCAATAGACCAAAAACAACCAATTAGAAAGATATTTCATCAACAAAATAATAAAAAATTGATCCTACAGGCTTAGCTACAGAATCATCTGATTCTGTAGCTAGTCTAAAATAGCATACAGGACCAGATAGCAATCAAATGAAATCTTTTCAAAAGAATCAAATCCAATTTAATTTTCTTTTAATAAATATCCAAAACGAATCATTATAATTCCAATGAGTTTATCATTCAAATTTAAACCAAATCGAAAGGTGATTCAAACGAGATAGGCTAAAAATGCTCTTTTTTTTTAGTCGCCATAAAATATGGTCAAACCATAACAGGACTGTTTCATATCAAATTAAATCAATGGTGAATCATATCATATAAGATACGATTTAATCCAACACAATAATAATCGATATAATCATAATTGAACACAATCAAAATTGATTTGTTACGACTGTAACAATGTGTATAAGGTTCATGCTGTTTCAATCAAATACCAATATGGAAAAACTGTTACGATTATTGCCAAATAAACATTCATCAAACTTCGTCATAGATTTTGATCCTTGAGCGTTTACATAGTCAACACACAGGATCACATAATGATCGTAACCATCAACAACAGTGATAACCATAAACTGGGCAACAATCAAATAAATCATTACTGAGTTAAAAATAGAATCACATCGTAATCCTGGGCATAAACATTTTCGTTCCCACATCAAATTTAAACAATATATTTGTTGCAATATGAACCAAGCTAATAACACGGTCAAACAATGCGAATCGATCGGTTGGGTATAACAGTTATGACTCATATCTATTTGCAATTTGGTTATGCCTTAATAGAATGGTATTCGAATTGGTCAAAAGACATGGAATAAAATCTTAACAACTAACCATTATCGCCAACCACATCGTATATACTATAACCCATTTCGAATCGAAACATTGACTGTGTTTGAAATTGAAATACCAGAAACAGCCTGTGTTTAGAAAAGATATTAACAACTTCAATAAGAAACAGAGTATTCAATTGAAACTGAATTAAAACAATCAAATCCATAACACGATCAATCGAATCAAAGATAAATCCTATCAAAGCTAATTTGGGAAACGAAATTCAATTTAATCAAAAAAAAATTATATACAATAACGCATGCTTATGTGTCAAAACAAATCCACGCTGTAAACAGAGCTTATGAGTTAGTCATATAAACAAGTGATAGTCATACCAGTGATACTGCTCGAGCTATGCCAGCTTTGAATTAACAACCGTTGTAGTTGATTCCACGTTCTTAAAGAGAATCGAACCTGTAGTACGTTGTTTCTTATCAATGGCTATCGATTTAGTCTTTTGATTGGTGAGCGTTGCAACTTGATCTTCCAGAGCATGAATTATGGAATGCAACATTGGCACATCAAGGTAATACCTTTCTAACCATGAGCCACACTGATCACATGGTGGAGCAGCAGGTTGAGATAGAGAAGGAGGGGGTTTTGATGAGTCAACGGGGGTTTCACAAGGCATTTTGATGCCTGGATAATTAGGATCATTTTTCAAGCAAGGTGGTAGGTTTTTGACAAAATCGTATGAGGGTTTGTTACACAGACCTTCAGAATAGGGATACTCACTTGCTAGGTAGCGTTCCACCTCTGAGTCAGAATCTTCACTCACCATGACATGATAGGGTAAGGGTTGACAGGTGGTCTCAGTTTGTTTCTTTCCATGCGAGAGATTAATCGGGCGTTCTTTTTTCCTTTAGAATTCACAGTAGGTTTGGCCTTAGGCTTTTTAGCCACGGGTTTAGCATTTTCCACATCCTTGGTGACAAAATTGGGTAGGTCACTAGGTGAGTCAGCTAGGGGTTTAGGTAATAGATCACTGTAAGGCACAGGGGGTACTAACTTGCTCTCGCTCACCACAGGTTTATCAACCTGTGGTGGGCTTGAGTCTTCAAAATTATTTCGATTAAGAAAATCATTCCAACAGTCTCGGTGTAACCCCAAATGATAAACCACAAGCATTTTAATTAACCTAAAGTGAAAAAGGTTGTTATCGGCCTGTTTCCGTTTGTATCTTTTAGACATTTTAAACAGACTCCTATGTAGGTAATAAGGCATATTAAGCTCATATCCCATGAAAATCATAAGTAGCCGAAGGTGGTACAAGAAAACGAAACCATACCGGCCCTCGCATGTGATAAACTGCTTGGTAATCATCAGCAATTCGTGCCAACATTGCTTGAGCATATTCGCAGGCAAACCTTTGTCACAGGAGTTCACCTTTCGTGACTGGAAGAGAAATGTCCACAGGACATCTTCCAGTTTGCAATTTTTTGACCATCTTTGTCCAGTAGCAGGAAAACCGGTAGCTAGACTGAGAAATTGCTCATCAATTTCTAACTGCACATCCCCAACCTTGGCTCGACAGCCATCAAAGGTTAACGCGGATTGTCGAACCACACCAGGGTTAAAGCCATCAAACTTTCATATGAACGGGAGCCATCCAAATTCCTCAAGGTCACTGTAAGCACCATCGAACATCAACAAAGCTTGGCAACCATTGGGCTCAGCCCTTACGACTGGAGCCATGACGCGGGCACATGGTAGGGTTCAGATAAACAGACAGGAGAAAAATCGTTTGGGCTAACAGCTGAGAACGATGAAAGGGGAGGTAAATTAATGTGCGCATGCGAGGGTGGTGGGATTGTCACCACCATGCAGCATAGTAATGGCACATTACAACGTTGTTCAATCAATCATAATAAAGTTTAAACCATATTAATCGGCCAACCCAAAAATTAAATGGTGGATGGTATACCAATATGCCAATGTATCGTTTGAAATCATGAATGAAATCAAACCCAAAGATCAATATGAGCCTTCAAACCAATTGTCATTCAATCAAACCCAAAGTTAAATATTTATCCAATTGCACCATTGCATAATTTCAAACTATTTCCATTCAATTTGAAATCAAACTCATATGTTACCCATGCGCTTGTTGCATAATCAAACATTTTGATCAAAGGTTTTTTAAAACATGGTGACAAGAGGTAAAATCGATAAGCCAAGAGCCTATAATAGTAAGGATCACATCATATAAAAAAAAATCAACCATGACCCCTATATAATCAAGTATAACCCTTAAATTTACATGTTCAATGTCTTTTCAATCAAACAAAAGTCAGGTTGTGCAATCGAAGTAAGCATGGGCAAATGGACATAGTTCGAAAATCATTCCAGCCACTTAACAATAAATCAAAGGTAAGTACCAATCAGAATATCAATGAGAAAATCATGACAGTTCAAATGACGATAGAGGAGTTTTTCATGCTTTCAGTCGTGAAAACTAAATCGAAATCAATTTGCAAATGTCGCATGAAATGAAAATATCGTCTATTTGCAAAAAGCGATGGAAATTTGAAGTTCAAGAGACATAGGTGTAGGCAGCTTTTAGGGCAATCAGAAAAATTGAATTGGCTGCCAACAGGACTAGGTCAAAAGGATTCATAGGTTCACCGAATGATTTCCATAAAGTCCTTAGCATAAATGGGAAAGTGGTGTAATTGGATTTAAGTCTTGTTTTTAAGGACATATCAAGAATTGGCCTCCCAACAAGCCATAAACACATGTGTGTCACCTTATATTTTGACATTGATTTTTTTCATGGAACCATCCTTGGTTGTATGATAAAATATCTAGTTTTCTGTCGAAGGGAAAACAAAATGTTCTTCGGAAATTTGTTGCAATGCAACATATATTTTCATCGAAGACAAAACTAGCTCATCGATAAATTGTTGATTAGTTTGACAGAAGTCTATTGGAATTATGACAGACCTATGAAGGAATTCTGATGAACGTCCTTCAAACAAATTTGTCTAACCTACAAAGGACTTCCTTCATATATTTCTATTGGATTTACGATGGAGTTCTGATAGACCTATGAAATAATTTCATTGGAGTTTGAATTTTATATTCATATAACTTATGATTGAAACATATTTCGTCACTTTTTCGATGAAGTATGTTCGCTGAAAACTATTTGAAGACTTTGTCACATATGTGATGTTTTTTCAATGTAAATTCATCGGTAATGGTCAGAAATAGGCCCTAATGTACTAATGTGCTAATTCTCCTCATATTATTGTACAATATGCGTCTTTAGAAATATTTGAATGGTATAATGATATTATCTTATACTTGAAGTTTGGACAATTTCGTGTTGAAATATCCTCTAAAGAGAGAAGGGATTTGAAAATCAAGTCCAATCAATATCTCCTAGTCTCTAGAATTATTTTCCAAAGAAATCTTCATGGCATTGTGCTAATATGTCTAGACCATTCAAAATCCCAACAAACACTACGAGAATTTCACAAAGGATTTTGTGGAGGACATTTTTCTCCAATGGTGACGACATATAAAATTATTAGAGTGGGTTATTACTAGAACATTATGTTCAAATATGCTTATTCAATGTCTAGAAAATGCCTCTCCCCATCAAACATTTTCTATAAATATGAAGAGAGAAGTAATTCCTTTGAATTCCATATCAACAGAAGAACCATTTGCACAATAGGGCATGAATTTCGTAGGTTTGGTAAATCCAAAATCTAGCAAAGGACATTCATATATTCTCACTACCACTGACTATTTCACAAAATGGCAAGAATTTGTGGCCCTAGAAACTATTGATATAGAACAACTGATCACGTTCTTTAAGGACAATATTGTTTCTATATTTTGTGTTCTTGAGAAATTTATAACAAACAATGGATATTTTTTATTGGATTTAAATTCACATAGTTTTGTGGAGAGCATGGTATTACAATAGGGAAATAATCCAACTATTATCCTCAAGGAAATGGTATGGTTGAATCAACTAATAAGAATTTGATCCAGGTCTTCAAAAAGATCATTTTTGGAAATCAAAGAAATTGGCACAAAAAGCTAGTGCATTCTCTCTGGGAAAGTCAAATTACCCCAAAGAAAAGCATTACACAATCACCTTATATTCCGGTGTATGGAAAGGAAGTTATAATTCTTATACAAATGAAAACGAATGCACTAGCCATGGAAATAGGAGTTGAAGGCATGGAAGAAGACTCTCCTCTCCAAGCTTGATATAATCACCCAATCCAGTTAGAATAACAAAGAGCACAAGAATTTACAGACATGAGGAGAAGAAAATAAATAGTTAAGAGAAATTTTGATCAAATAACTACATGTAAATATTTTCAAAAGGACTAATTGGTGCTAGTCTAGAACATAGCGAAGGAGAAACCATCTTTTCATACTAAGTTTGAAGCTCTATGGATCAAGACATATCATATTGAAAATATTTTGGGTTCCAATTCTTATTTGATGAAGAATATGGATGGAACTATCCAAACATTTCCTGTGAATGGGAAATACCTTAAGCACTTTTTTATCTAATTTCAAACTTTTTCCTTTGTACATAGATGTTTTTTTTTCTTTTTTTTTTTCCTTTATACACACATTTCTCCTTCTTATCTCCTTTTCTCCTGTTTCCTTTCCTTTTATTTTTCTTCGAATCCGTTTCCCAATGGATAAGGCCTTTTAGATTCTTAGCAACCCACAAGGGGTTACTTTCCCACAGTTGGAGCCAATTGTCGATCAATTTTAATTGATCAGAGGTCAAGTATTTTTCTTCTCTTTTATATCCTACACTTAGCCATTTTTTTCTTTTTCAGGTTGCAGAAACTACATCCATAATAACCATAAGTCCACAATCCCACAATTACCTGCACTTAATCATATATATACTTTTATTTATTCATACTCAGAATCTTTATCCATTTGTGGGAGTCATGTTGCGGGGGGTAAATAATGTTTCAAAATACCCAAACCCCGCACACATGAAAACCTGCATCCCACATTTCTGCTCACTCCAAAATGACTTGCATTCTAATGCAACATACAAAATGGGTCATTCTTGTACTAGTGTACTTTTCAGATTGTTGATGTGGAAGTCTCCCTACATCTCTCCTTCCATATCCTGCACCCCGCAACTCACAATATTCCAAATCATCATTATGCACTCTCCATCACTCATTTTACACCTTCATACTTAAACATTTCCCATTCAGCAGGGTACATAATCGCATTCCCCGAGAATATCTATGATCACATTACCACATTAACCAACACATGAGGTGAATTATAATGACTTCTCATAAATTCCCCACCTTAAATCCAAATCAAATCTTGCATTTAACATTTTTGAACTAAGAGATACAACTTGTGATATTAGTGTAGTACATAGAGAATTTAGTAAGGAGTTAAATACTTGTTGTAAAATCTTAATACTATGAGAAAAGAACAACATTTTCATTCTAATCAACCTTTGCCAAATATGACCAATAAGAAAAGAGAGCACTATTTTGGTGACATTGTAAATACACTAGGATGAGAAGACCATTCATTCTAACAGTTCGAGGCATTTAAATGGTACACAACACTCTCTCATGAAGAAAAGAGTTCAAATAAAGTTTAGACCTATAGAATAGAATTGGTATGTTGTATGCCATAGGTATCATATTTTAAGGATTTGATTCTCTAATGTGTTGAAAATTTCAACAATGAGAATAGGATTATTCAACTGCATCGGAAGACACCTCTTTACTTGACACCCATAGTATTCAGAAGGATGCTCAAACTCCCTAAACCTACTCTGATGTTCAAAAGTTTAGAAGCAGATGCATTTTTTAAGGCCAACCATGGAGGGATGAAGATATTGGATATTTTTCTTTTGAAACCATCATATTACTATGAGAAATCCACCTATATTGAGGTATGTTCCTTGAAATACCCATATAAAGATTTCACCTGGTTATTTTCCAAAATTATTGGACAAGAATCCATGACCACTATCCTGAGATATGTGTTGTATGTCTTGAACCTATCTGTTCATGAGAGAATCTTATTTGATTGGGCTTGAATTATTTTGAGTTAATTTTATTTCCATCTTGTATATTTATGGAAAAAAAAATATTTATGAGTTCCTACTTGATTTTCCCAATTGCATATTTCCATATTTTTTAAGACTTGCCTTGCACAAAGAGTGTGTTGAATAAATTATTTGTTTTTCAAGTCTGCAAACAACACAAGTTTTGGGCACATTTCTATAACAATAAGAGAAAAAGTAAGTTCATTCGATTGACCTGGAAATTGGGGAAATCATTGTCAAAAGTATCTCCTATCTAGATGAACCTGTTAGTCATTTTGATAATTTCAACTTAAAACAAGTTCCTAAAATTCTAGGATTCGACCCCAGTGATTTGTTTACAATGCATATGTTTGTAGTTGGTTACAGATAATTGTTTGTAAATACTATTCAATTTAAAGAAGGAGGTGGGGATAATCATAACCCCATGGAAGCCATCTCTAATAAAGTTCATGATGATCTTGATACCCTAGTCAGTACTAACAACCAATAAAAAATGAAGGTTTGAACCATGAGAAGTGGTAACCCTAACCCTGGTTCACCTAATGTATCGTAGAGGAGTTCTTCAATGAAAAACAGGACCCAGAGAATCAATCTTGGATAAAAGAATTCCCATTAAAAAAATTCTAGCGATGGAGGGGATGAAAAAATTTGAAAAGGATATATTGGGAAAGCTCGTATTGCCCTTATAACAATCAAAATGAAAAGAGATGTAATTCAGAAAGGAGAGAAGGAAGTTTATGGCCATCATATTTTTCTAGTCAAGCTATTTCCAATTACTATAATTACACTCGGATACGAGTCCTGGATAAAAATTTATGGCCTTCCAAAGTTTATTATACCTTCATTGGTCCAAAGGCCACCTTATGACACATGGCATCCACGTGGCTCCCAGACATTCATGCCCTCCCACATAGTATTGACGTGGCACCTTCCACATGGCCCATCGTGCCTCTAGATCAATAGCCCTGCTTACTTGGGACAATGTTAATCATCGTTGGGGATTTTATATTACGAAGTATAAGTCACTATGAATGACAAGCTATGATGATGAACTTTAATGGGATTCATCCACCAGATCAGATGACTCTCTGGATTCGACAATCAACAGCGTAGACCTTGTCATCATATCCATTGTACATGGAAATTAATGGTCATCCTTTAACATCTTCTTACATGGTTATGTGGGATCCATGACAGATCAAATATTGTTGTTCCTTCCTCGTCTTCTCGTCGATCAATTCCTATCATTAATCCTCAAATATTCATCGTCGTTGACACTTTAGAGTCTACACCCTAGCTTCACCAACTTCCCACTCCCAACGACAATGTGCATGGGATAGAAGGTTATCATTACCTGATATGGATTTAGGAGCGGAACAAACTGATTAATAGACTGAATACAATAAACACAAAGATATGGAGAATAACACAAATATCTAGTGAACAATATCTTCTATTAAATAATGAAATATGATGAAACCGTAAAACTGGAGAACTAAAACTTGCTCGAATGGTGGTATTTATATCTGAGAAGAGATGTTGTTGTTGCGCGCATCTATCTGAGAAAAATGGATTACAATGAGGCTCCATAGGCCTTTTTGATATTACTCATGAATTCCAAAAGCCTAGACATCCAAAAACCTAACCCTAGAAGGTGAAACGCCAGAAGTCATGTGGACCCTATAGGTAAGTTGGTGTAATTTGGTACCTTAACTTCCCAGGGTTGTAACTTTTGCATACAATCTTTGTTCTAGGTGCGTAATAGCCCATTGGAAAGGTCTTTTAGAGAAATATACATTATGCTATCAAACTTTGACTTCGTTTACGGTTTGACTATGGCGAGCCAAAAAAACAACGTTTAGGGCCCCAAAACGGCCCTGGAAGTACAACAAGATGTGTTGACATGAAAACATACAAAATAATCGAGTTGGATTAGGCGAGAGGCCACCTGTATCCACTCAGAGGATGTGTGGAGATTCTTACATCCCTAGAAGTGTATAACCCACAATTACAAAGAAGTATAGAAGAGCATGATGAACAAAAATGGACATGAGGAGGTAGTTGGAATAGGTGGTTGGCCATCAATATCCACCTGGATAAATCCTCCTCCCTTAGGAAGCAATGTTCTCCATTGCATTTAGTTCCCCCATCAGGTGAGGAAACTTCTGCTAGATTTGACCCCGAGTGAGCCACTTTCCTTGGTGTAGGAGTTGCCTTTCCTTAACAACTCGATAAAGCTAGATCTGCCGCTAGCGATGTCCATTGACCTGTGTGTCCATGATCTGAATAGCGGATGATTTTTCCATGCATTCAGGGTTGATCTCTATTGGTGTCAGTTGTTCTATGATCTTAGAAGTGTCCAATAATGGTGAAAATATGGTCGAAGGAGGTCCACATTGAATATTGGATGCAGACCAAGGAAGGGTGGAGTGTTGAGCTCAAAAGAATTGCTACCCACAACCTTGGTGATAGTTTAAGGCCCATAACAAAGTGGGTGAAGCTTTTGATGGGTCCTAGTGAGACGCTCCTTCTTCATATGTAACCAAACTTTGTCGCCAACCTGAAACTGGTGTGTTACCATGTGTTGATCATGGTGTTGCTTGTACTTAACATTGGATTTCTACAAAATATCCTGGACCTATTGGCGAATGTGTTGAATCCACTCAATGAATCTGGTGGCTTTGTCGATCCTAGACTGATCAGGGGAATATTCTGTCAGTGTTGTGGAAAGAGGGAGTGCAACATCAATCGGTCCCAAGGGTTGGAATTCCAGACCCACCTGAAATGGGATATGTCCATTGGAACTATAAAGAGGCTTGTTTTAACTATGTTGGACATAAAGGAGACTCTCGTCCCATGTAGGTGGATGCTTAGAATTGTACATGTGTAAGATGTGCACAATCATCTTATTGGAGACCTTTGTTTGGCCATCGATTTGGGGGTGGAAACCAGTGTATTTTGTGATCTTGGTGTCCAACAAAGACTAGAGACTCAACCAAAAGGTGTTGAGAAACCTGATTTCTTGGTCGGAAATGATGGTCTGTGGTATCCCAAAGTGGACCCACACTCGTTTGAAGAAGAGATTTCCAGTATCTGTCGCTATGACATTCTTCTCAGAGGCTATGAGGATGGCCATTTTTGAAAACCTATCAACAGACACAAACACACTGTCATTTCCTTTCTTGGTGGACAACAAGACAGACATGTAATCCATTGAGATAGATTCCCAAGGCTTCTTGGGAATTGGAAGAGGGAAATATAAGCTTTACTTCTTGATGGTTGGATTGGAAATAGAAAATGAAGTGAAAGATATGATATACTTGTTGACGCCTTGTCGAAGTTTTGGACAATAATTTTTTTTTTGAAGAATGGACACAATTTTCTCTACGCCAAAATATCCTGCCACCCGACTGTAGTGGGCTTCCCAAATCAACTTTGCACGCTCGATTGTAGGAACACATAGATGGCCTAGGTGGCATAAGAATTCATCTTGAATTTGAAAATCAGTGATAGTTTCTCATGTACCCGAGAGATAATATGTGGTGGCAAAGTCCGGATCTTGCTGATAAAGTTGGGGCCATTCAAAGGCTTCATGTCCATAGTAATGGAGCACAATGGTGAGTGCAGCCATAGGGGGCCGACTAAGGCAGTCAACGACATGATTGGAGATACATGTCTTATACTTGATGTTGAGATGAAACTGTTGTAGGTAGGTGAACCACATCTGATGGTGGTCATTCTGCAATTTTCCCTAGGTCTGTATGAACTGTAAAGTCTTGTGATCAATGTGTATGATTGTCTCTTTCCCCAGAATGTAATGTTTCCATCGATGACAGGCTTGTACAATGGAATAAATTTCCTTGTCATAGGTGAGGTATTTCCGGACAGTATTAGAGAGTGTCTCACTATGGTATTCCATCGAATGCCTGTGTTGAGTGATAATTGTGCCCACAACATAGTCATATGCATCAGTCTCAATATCAAATGGTTTCTACAGATTGAGAAAGGAGAGTACCGGAGCTTAGCACAATCGATTCTTCAGATCATCGAATGCTCATTGATTCTCCTTCCCCCACATGAAATTGGCCCTACCACTGCCCTTGGTCACCTGGTTGAGGGCCCATGCAATATGGGAGAATCCCAACACGAACCGTCATTAGAAGTTGGCTAGCCCTAGAAATCTCCAAAGCTCGGTCAGTGTGGTCGGGGCTGGCTAGTCACAGATGAATTGGATCTTACCTGGATCAACATGTATCCCATGCTCATCAATAATGTATCCCAAGTATTGGACCTTGTTCATGCCAAAAGAACATTTTTCCAAGTTAGCATACAACTTGTGTTGTCATAGAGTGTTGAAAACCTATTGAATATGTCGCATGTGCTCTTCCCATGTTCTGTTGAAGATGAGGATGTCATCCAAATATACCACCACAAAGGATTTGGTGAAGGGTCTCAATACATCATTCATCAACCTCATGAAAGTGGATGTCATTTGTTAAGCCAAAGGGCATGACTAGCCATTTGTAGAGACCTTCCATAGACTTGAAGGTTGTCTTTCATACATCAGTGGGTTCGATGGGAACATGGTGGTAGCCAAACTTTAGGTCAATATTTCTAAAGAAATTTTCCCTGTTGAGTTGGTCAAGAAGGTCATCAATCCTGGGAATGGGGTAGCAGTTCTTGACTATGATTTTGTTTAAGGATTTTTAATCAATGCAAAGTCACCAAGTACCGTCCTTCTTATGTACCATTACAATCAGGATTTTGGAAGGGGAGGAGTTGGGTCTGATGTTCCCCTTTTGAAGAATCTCTCGGTTCTAATGCCTGATTTTGTCATTCTCCATCAGAGTGCATCGATAGACTGGTCCATTAGGGAAAGGTGCGTCGGGGGTCAGATCAATTGGATGTTTGACTTGGCAATGTGTCAGTACCCCTATAGGTGAGGATAAGATGTCTCTATATTCTTCCATGATCCCATCCACTTTCTTGTGTCACGAAGAGAGGCGTTGTGTAGAGGCCATGTATGTGGCGATGACCTTTTAATTACTTTGAGCATGGATCATAAATAAGATGAACTTCCTAGTCTATGAAATGACCTTACTGCATTTCTTAGCAGATATTATAGAAATAGAAGTAGGCGGCGCTACCTATGGGATCCTATACAATTGTCTACCCAAATTAATAATAACACTACGAGGTCTAGACTCATACACAACATGACACTTCCACAAATATGATTGTCCTAAAATAACATCACAAAATTCAAGGGGAGAAATATCACACAGTACCTCATCTTTGAAAGGATGGATGTCATAGGGCAGACGACACTGTTGGATGACACAAAGATCTCTTCCTTGGTGAATCTAGCCGATGGTGTAGGGTTGTGGGTACGGTGTCGTTGGTAGGTCTAGTCACTTAATGACCTCTACTGAAATCCGGTTCTTTTGACTACCACTGTCAACAATGAAATGAATCAAAGTCCCCTTGACCCACATTTTCGAGTGAAAGAGGCATCCCCCTTCCTCTGGTTCTTTTGGTTTGCTCAGCTGAAATTTGGTGGTAGCGACAGTGGCACTGGGTTCAACATTGATAATCTACTCTCGTTGTTTCTGCTTAAATTTATGCTCGAACTTGACAATGTATCTATAATCCATGCACAAAGAGGAAATGCCCAGTAACTCCATTTTTGTTTGAATGTATCTATATGAACAACAGTGGTATTTGAGCACCAGATGACGCTTAGAGTCTTTGAAACCCAATTTTGTGCATAGGTATGGAAAATATTGGTGAAATATGGTACTGTCTGGTCCCTTTCTTGATGTAGGGTGGTCCATCTGGTGTACTAGTCCTCGTAGCTTCCAAAAGGGTAGTATTTTTCTTTAACAATGTCCCTGAAGGTATCCCATGTAGGTGCCACCACAAATATTATAGACTCGTCCACGACCCTTTTCTCAAAGTATGTATCCCACCAATCTTTAACATGGGGAATGACCTTGAGGAGTGAAAAAGTGATGCTTTCCCTATCGAAAAAATTGTGGACTGAAAAATATCCTTCGAGAAGATTCAACCATTTATATACAACATTTGCACCTACCAGTCCTTCAAATAATGGAATCTCAAAATTTACCTGTACCTTGAAGGGGGTTGTGTGGCCACTGGATAATGATGCTTCTCCTGTGGGCAGTCGTTTAAGTATCTGCAAGAAGTTTTCCATCATTTCATTCCTTTGTAGTGTGAGGGCTTCCTCAAGCAACATTTTAATAGGATCTCCTACTCCAACATCTTTCTTTTCATTCCCCATGGGTTGTTGTCGGGCTCGGTGTGACCGATCTGGTAATGGATCGATTGGTTTGAGTCCCAACTTCTTATACCCAGATCTTGTCTGGGACATGCAAAAAGAAAAATAAATGAAGAGAAGACCACTCTGATACAACTGATCCTGATTTAGGAGTGGAACAAACTGATTAATAGACTAAATACAATAAATAGAGAGATATGGGTAATAACACAAATATACAACGAACAATATCTTCTATTAAATAATGAAATAGGACGAAACTGTAAAACTGCATAACTGAAACTTGCTCAAATGGTGGTAGCTATCTCTAAGAAGAGATGTGGCTGATACACACATTTTTTTAAGAGGAATGGATTACAATGAGGCTCCATAGGCCTTTTTGATATTACTCATGAATTCCAAAACTCTAGACATCCAAAAACCTAACCCTAGAAGGTGAAACGCCAAAATTCATGTGGGCACTATAGGTAATTTGGTGTAATTTGGTACCTCAACTTCCTAGGGGCATAAATTTTTCATATGACCTCTGTTTTAGGCGCGTAATAGCTCATTCGAAAGTTCTTTCAGAGAAATCCACATTTTGTCATCAAACTCTAAGTTTGTCTACAATTTGACTATGGCGAGCCAAAAAAACAATGTTTAGGGCCCCAAAACAAACCTCAAAGTACAAAAAGATGTGATGACATGAAAACATACAAAATAATCCAGTTGGATTAGGCAAGAGGCCACTCGTATCCACCTGGAAGATGTGTGGGGCTTCTGACAGCACCAAAAGTGTAGAACCCACAATTACAAAGAAGTACAGAAGAAAGTGTTGAACAAAAACAGACACGAGGAGCCAATTGGAATAGGTGGGTGGTGAACAATATCCACCTGGATCATTACACCACACCCATTATTGATCAATGGTCTAGATCCTTTGTTTCAGTCTTCTTCAAATTGAGAACACTTGTGTCCTTGGGTATTCCTTCATAGAAAGGATCCTAATAGATCCAACAGTGGAGATGAGTCCTCTAATAGAATATGAGGCCCACAGCCTCTCTTCACTGATCCACAGATCACCTCTGCTAATGTTTCCACCATGTACCTATCACTATGGAATTACATTCCATCCTTATTCCATGTCATCTGGAACATGGCACTCATATTGCACCATGAATTGATTCCTAAAAATTCCAAATTCCCATGTCACATGGAAAAATATCTTCTTTCCACATGGGCCACCTATGGTATGACACGTCACCACTAGGCATAGGGTCCCTCTAGTTAGGTGTTGAAACCTATCCACAACACATTGGTCGTATTTCATCGTATGACATCATCTTCCTTTATAATTGTTGACACCCTTGGCCAACATGAGACCATACCAACTTTCCATGATCCAACGATCACACATCTATATCCTATGGTCCAAATATCATCATCATCACCTTCGATGAAATCAACAATCCTCATTGTTTCTCTCAACCCCTATCATTGTCATTGTTATGGTACTTCACCCACTTTATTGATCATCTACTCTTGATGATGATGCAACCAGTATCAATCGTTCATATATTCTGACCTACAGATATGACAACTAGGATTAAGACACCTATCCTGAGAGTCAAAACTAAAAGGGATTCACACCTGGTCCTTTATACCAATTATAGGATGACATGTGTCAATCCCT
Organism: Picea engelmannii; assembly: GCA_009831015.1. Classification (NCBI taxonomy): domain Eukaryota; kingdom Viridiplantae; phylum Streptophyta; class Pinopsida; order Pinales; family Pinaceae; genus Picea; species Picea engelmannii. The sequence continues at coordinate 123,609 of ML811369.1, read as the reverse complement.
GGATCACGCTAGCATGCCTCATCAACATGAAATCCTTCTCCCTTTTTCCTTACTTAAGTGGGAACAACGATGATCTATAGCTAAGGTTACTCCTCATCCCTACACTGATTAACGATTAATATATTCCCCATGCCTTCATCATTGTCGACACTCTTGGCCAATGCACAACCTTACTAACCTCCCATGCCTGGATGGAGACACATAAAGATATGACGGTCTATATTTCTTCATCATAACCTCCAAAATATCGATGGTTTTCATTAGTATCCCAACCTCATCATCATCGATGCCTCTCTTGTCGTCAGTGACGCTCCTAGAGCATCGTCCATTTTCACCCTCTTCCCCTAATTTCAAAAAAAATGCATCTAGTACCAATGTTCCATATCTCTTGGTTTATAGATCTAATGACTAGGATTTAAAGTGAAGGTACAAATAACCCCCTTTCCTAACATGACCCACTTTTTCCCTTCATCCTATCCCTGAGTGACATATGTAACCACTGGGACACATTGGTTTCCAAATTGACAAGCCATGTTAACATGATGGCCCATCCAATTTTCTCACTCTCGGTTTAGATCAATTGAAATATACGGCTGGGAATTACTATCCCTCATGCCAATAGACAACCCCCCCAATAGTATCAGGCCTTTATCATCATCACAATTCTCTGAACAAGACTAAAACTTTCCAACCTTCTACTCCCGATGACGATGTCACTGGCATCAATGACCTAGATCTCATTGGGGATCCTCCTTGTGGGTCCAACAGTTCTCATATGTTCATAGTTTTCAATTTCATCATCAGAACTCCTTGTTCCAACTCTTGTCATGTTTAAATACTTCTCCTCCCCAAAACAATGTCTTCCCAAATGAAGGTCTAATATCTATACACCCGACCAGATCAATGGCCAATATCATCCCCGATTCATACCAATGAATTTCTACATGAAAAGAGTTTAATCTTGGACTTAACCATTTTAGGAAATCTTCTAATTCTTTTCCAAGTATTACCAAGTGTTCTTGGCCTTTTCCTTCACTCCCAACGGGCTAAGACAATATTTCTTCATAATTTTGGACAAAGATTTGCATCTTGCGAAATTTTAATTCATGGTAGAGAGTTTAATAGGGGTTAAGGTTCTCCAACTATGGATATTCCTTTCTAGGATACAAGGAAATTCTACCACTATCCTTTTGAAGAAGGTTTATACCTTGGAATCTCTCCATTCAGAGACTTGCAATATTCATAGTGTATTAGACTTGAAAAATATCGCAAGGGATCATTTCAGTCATACAAACTTACATCAATACAAGAATTCAATACTCTAACAAACCTAATCATTCACGCGTGAAAATTACAAGATAGAACCATCCATAAAAATTTCCCATCACTTCAAGTTCAAGAAATTGCCTCAGAAATCAACGTTAGCACCATTAATCAGTCATTTAGATTTCATGTCTACTACCAACATAATTCATTTGGTTTTGATCAAATTACACAAAGTAAAGGAAATACTCATCTGTTACAAATTTCGGCCAACCAAATGACTATGGGTTTATGTTGTTCCACCCAACCATAGGCTCAAATGCACTCAGACTCTGCACTCTGGCCACCCATGTACCAATCCATGATACCACAGAAAATTGCTCAGGTTCTCTTGCACGTCTTTTTCTTTTGGGTCTTCCACAGACCTCAAAAACTCATAACTCTCCTTGATTTTTCTCTCTCTCTGATGCACACACCCATGCCTCTCTCCCCATTCATGCATACCCTGCATGAATCACTCAGGAATGTTCTCGACTTGTCCCCTCATTTCCTTATATCATAACGCAACTCGTGGGTCAATTTGGGTGATTGTGAGACAATACTCTATGGTACCTTTTGTTGGTAGTTGTTTCTATCCTAGCTAGATTTCCATACAAGTATTCATTGGGGTGGTTGGTTTTTCAACTACCCTCCCCTTACCATTAAATGTTTTTTCCTTGAAATTAGGATAAAGGGAAATAACCTATTATTTAAAAGTCAAATATTTTAGTAATTAGGATTGGTTCATCTTAGAATTATGAACCCCCTTTCTATTTTTCTTCATGATTTACTCTAGTTGTATCATGTCCAGTACTTTTAAGGCTTCACCCCATAGTCAATTTTTGGCATTATTAATTAAAAAATAATACATTTACAATATGTACATGTCATTGCATGGAAATCATTAATTATGATTAATTACATATAATCAAGGGTTTAGAAAGGGGGTATTACAATCCCCTTCCCCTTCAAAAGGAACATCGTCCTCGATGTTCTTCTTGGAAACACCTATTATACCTTTATCTTTTAGTTGTTTCAACAATGTAGTTCCTCTTCTTGGTCTAGTATTTTCTAGACTCTTGGAATTTAGCACTTTCCCACAACAATCTTAGATAACAAGCATATTAATTCACAATTTCATGCATAAACATTTCATTGTTGTTCAAAACATAAGGGGAAATATTCATATCAGCACAATACGTATCGGTTCAATTCCATGGATATGCATTCATATGGTTACATCTCATTAACTTGGTTCATTGTTTCCTTGAGATACTCATTGTGCTCATGATCCCATATCAACATATAAAAAGAGTTGTTGAAGTCTCCTCTTTTTTTAGGTCACTCACCCTACAGGACCAAGTTTAGGAATCCCCTTCTTTGCTACACGAACCCTTGGGTGATCCATTTTTCCTTGCCAAGGATTTCTTGTACAAGAAGAGATTCATATACTTCAATAATTCTTACATTCTAGGCATCCCTCTGACTTTCTTTGCAGAGGATTCCCTTCAGCCCATGTTACCACAATAAGAAACTCTCTATGGTGATCATGGCATATCACAGGGTTCTCATGTCATAATAGTATCCATTTCCATGCTTTTCCAGCTAGATAGACACCATTTATCCCTCCATAACATATTTTTTATCTCACTTGTATCACATGCACACAGTAACTGTGAGATACTATTATCAATTCCAATAAAAAAATTCTTTCAAATATGTTACCCACATATTTTTCAATTTTCACATTTCCATTTTCATATCTATTCCATATAGGAACCAGGTTCTACAAGTATGATACTTCCTTCTCATATAAGTTTGACTCACCAGGAATTGGTCTCCCTTATGGGATTACTTTTGTTTCCATATCCAAGACCCTTTTTCATGCAATTCATTCTTCACATGGACAAACCAATTGTTTGTTCTTATGCACATTATATTTTCATTCTACACTTGTAGTGGCCTCCAAACTATTACAAAAATGTGCATACTAACAATCAAATAACTTTTATATATTCAATGATATAAGGTAAAAGGAAATATCATTCCTTACACATGCATCATTTCAACATCCCAAACTTCTCCATTGCAATTCAAACATTAAATAAATGTAATCATTATGCCAAGGTCCATGGTCACACTCCTACACAATGCATCCTTGCATTGAATCCAAATTACCACATTCATACTAGGAACTTTTCCATAGTGTGTTGGAAGACATCCAACTTCTTACCACATGGTTTCTTTATCAACATTTATGATTACAACAGGAGTATTCTTCCTACCACAAACTGATCAATACCTCACATCAACATATCATGATATGAAATTAAAATTTCATATGAATGCATTCAAGCATTCTTTCTTCATTGGTAATAAGGGCACCAACATTCATGGCCACCCGATTCCTTTGCTTACCATGTTTATAATTTTGGTAGAATATTGGAAGGTCCTCCTTCCACATTGGGAAATCATGTACCTTCCCTCTCATGCAAACATGTGTTTCATCAATGCATTCAATCAACATGTTGGTTATGAGAAAGTCTTCTCATATTCGTTCATGACACAGTTGTGCATGAATTTTCTTGCAAGGATCTCAATCATCTTTGACTGTGAGAGGATCATACCTCCATCATTCATACTATCTTATTTCCTCAGTCATGACCTTCTTGGGTATCAATGATCTATAATAGTGAATCATAATCATAAGACATAAAACAATTATGAAGAGATTCTTTTCCAATCCCTTCACACCTTATGCCACATAAGGATGAACAATTTTATACTTGTTATGGATGCCAACACCCTCTATTATATTACTTCATTAGTGGTGATTTACGATAAATTATAAGGTCCCTTCATCTATATTTCAACAACAACCTTCTTGTATTTCTCCTCTGCTCGAGGATATCCATTGTTGGCAATTGTCTTCCCCAACAGCTCCAATATTTTTCTACACATACATGCATCATCACAATCACAATTATATTAGTTGTATTGTTAAACAAAATGCATGTATCATAGCCTTTAGATCAATAAAACATTTTCATATATGCCCCGACATATCTATATGCACTCTATCACATTCAACTCAATGTTTTCATGAGTGCAAACACAATCAAATTACCAATTATCTCTACAATCATACAACTATAAAAATCCTCACATCATAAATCTTCACACATAAAATCATTTAAGTTTTCTCATCCCAAAGAAACACAATAAACATCAAGGGAAGGAGTAAAGGAATTTTTCCTCTTTCTAGCTCCTTTAAACATTAACTTTTTTTTTTTTATTTCTGCTGAACTATTTCCAAGGCTTCTCTACCCTTACATAACATGGATTTTAACCAAGGTCATTCATTTAAACATCGTTATTAATTTCATTTTCCACTCACCAATTGTATTTTTTTCCCCAATTGTTCTTCTTGAAGCATACAACTATGCTAAGAAAATCAGAGTTTTAAGGTGAAAAAGTGTTCCTCCTTTTCTCCTTCTTTGCTACTACAATCTATACCTCTTGGGATCTTCCTTCTCTCTTCCTTGAGAAGTCTCAGTCAAGTT
>ML811369.1:106534-118644 GCA_009831015.1 Picea engelmannii | reverse complement strand
TAAGAGGAATGGATTACAATGAGGCTCCATAGGCCTTTTTGATATTACTCATGAATTCCAAAACTCTAGACATCCAAAAACCTAACCCTAGAAGGTGAAACGCCAAAATTCATGTGGGCACTATAGGTAATTTGGTGTAATTTGGTACCTCAACTTCCTAGGGGCATAAATTTTTCATATGACCTCTGTTTTAGGCGCGTAATAGCTCATTCGAAAGTTCTTTCAGAGAAATCCACATTTTGTCATCAAACTCTAAGTTTGTCTACAATTTGACTATGGCGAGCCAAAAAAACAATGTTTAGGGCCCCAAAACAAACCTCAAAGTACAAAAAGATGTGATGACATGAAAACATACAAAATAATCCAGTTGGATTAGGCAAGAGGCCACTCGTATCCACCTGGAAGATGTGTGGGGCTTCTGACAGCACCAAAAGTGTAGAACCCACAATTACAAAGAAGTACAGAAGAAAGTGTTGAACAAAAACAGACACGAGGAGCCAATTGGAATAGGTGGGTGGTGAACAATATCCACCTGGATCATTACACCACACCCATTATTGATCAATGGTCTAGATCCTTTGTTTCAGTCTTCTTCAAATTGAGAACACTTGTGTCCTTGGGTATTCCTTCATAGAAAGGATCCTAATAGATCCAACAGTGGAGATGAGTCCTCTAATAGAATATGAGGCCCACAGCCTCTCTTCACTGATCCACAGATCACCTCTGCTAATGTTTCCACCATGTACCTATCACTATGGAATTACATTCCATCCTTATTCCATGTCATCTGGAACATGGCACTCATATTGCACCATGAATTGATTCCTAAAAATTCCAAATTCCCATGTCACATGGAAAAATATCTTCTTTCCACATGGGCCACCTATGGTATGACACGTCACCACTAGGCATAGGGTCCCTCTAGTTAGGTGTTGAAACCTATCCACAACACATTGGTCGTATTTCATCGTATGACATCATCTTCCTTTATAATTGTTGACACCCTTGGCCAACATGAGACCATACCAACTTTCCATGATCCAACGATCACACATCTATATCCTATGGTCCAAATATCATCATCATCACCTTCGATGAAATCAACAATCCTCATTGTTTCTCTCAACCCCTATCATTGTCATTGTTATGGTACTTCACCCACTTTATTGATCATCTACTCTTGATGATGATGCAACCAGTATCAATCGTTCATATATTCTGACCTACAGATATGACAACTAGGATTAAGACACCTATCCTGAGAGTCAAAACTAAAAGGGATTCACACCTGGTCCTTTATACCAATTATAGGATGACATGTGTCAATCCCTGGATCACGCTAGCATGCCTCATCAACATGAAATCCTTCTCCCTTTTTCCTTACTTAAGTGGGAACAACGATGATCTATAGCTAAGGTTACTCCTCATCCCTACACTGATTAACGATTAATATATTCCCCATGCCTTCATCATTGTCGACACTCTTGGCCAATGCACAACCTTACTAACCTCCCATGCCTGGATGGAGACACATAAAGATATGACGGTCTATATTTCTTCATCATAACCTCCAAAATATCGATGGTTTTCATTAGTATCCCAACCTCATCATCATCGATGCCTCTCTTGTCGTCAGTGACGCTCCTAGAGCATCGTCCATTTTCACCCTCTTCCCCTAATTTCAAAAAAAATGCATCTAGTACCAATGTTCCATATCTCTTGGTTTATAGATCTAATGACTAGGATTTAAAGTGAAGGTACAAATAACCCCCTTTCCTAACATGACCCACTTTTTCCCTTCATCCTATCCCTGAGTGACATATGTAACCACTGGGACACATTGGTTTCCAAATTGACAAGCCATGTTAACATGATGGCCCATCCAATTTTCTCACTCTCGGTTTAGATCAATTGAAATATACGGCTGGGAATTACTATCCCTCATGCCAATAGACAACCCCCCCAATAGTATCAGGCCTTTATCATCATCACAATTCTCTGAACAAGACTAAAACTTTCCAACCTTCTACTCCCGATGACGATGTCACTGGCATCAATGACCTAGATCTCATTGGGGATCCTCCTTGTGGGTCCAACAGTTCTCATATGTTCATAGTTTTCAATTTCATCATCAGAACTCCTTGTTCCAACTCTTGTCATGTTTAAATACTTCTCCTCCCCAAAACAATGTCTTCCCAAATGAAGGTCTAATATCTATACACCCGACCAGATCAATGGCCAATATCATCCCCGATTCATACCAATGAATTTCTACATGAAAAGAGTTTAATCTTGGACTTAACCATTTTAGGAAATCTTCTAATTCTTTTCCAAGTATTACCAAGTGTTCTTGGCCTTTTCCTTCACTCCCAACGGGCTAAGACAATATTTCTTCATAATTTTGGACAAAGATTTGCATCTTGCGAAATTTTAATTCATGGTAGAGAGTTTAATAGGGGTTAAGGTTCTCCAACTATGGATATTCCTTTCTAGGATACAAGGAAATTCTACCACTATCCTTTTGAAGAAGGTTTATACCTTGGAATCTCTCCATTCAGAGACTTGCAATATTCATAGTGTATTAGACTTGAAAAATATCGCAAGGGATCATTTCAGTCATACAAACTTACATCAATACAAGAATTCAATACTCTAACAAACCTAATCATTCACGCGTGAAAATTACAAGATAGAACCATCCATAAAAATTTCCCATCACTTCAAGTTCAAGAAATTGCCTCAGAAATCAACGTTAGCACCATTAATCAGTCATTTAGATTTCATGTCTACTACCAACATAATTCATTTGGTTTTGATCAAATTACACAAAGTAAAGGAAATACTCATCTGTTACAAATTTCGGCCAACCAAATGACTATGGGTTTATGTTGTTCCACCCAACCATAGGCTCAAATGCACTCAGACTCTGCACTCTGGCCACCCATGTACCAATCCATGATACCACAGAAAATTGCTCAGGTTCTCTTGCACGTCTTTTTCTTTTGGGTCTTCCACAGACCTCAAAAACTCATAACTCTCCTTGATTTTTCTCTCTCTCTGATGCACACACCCATGCCTCTCTCCCCATTCATGCATACCCTGCATGAATCACTCAGGAATGTTCTCGACTTGTCCCCTCATTTCCTTATATCATAACGCAACTCGTGGGTCAATTTGGGTGATTGTGAGACAATACTCTATGGTACCTTTTGTTGGTAGTTGTTTCTATCCTAGCTAGATTTCCATACAAGTATTCATTGGGGTGGTTGGTTTTTCAACTACCCTCCCCTTACCATTAAATGTTTTTTCCTTGAAATTAGGATAAAGGGAAATAACCTATTATTTAAAAGTCAAATATTTTAGTAATTAGGATTGGTTCATCTTAGAATTATGAACCCCCTTTCTATTTTTCTTCATGATTTACTCTAGTTGTATCATGTCCAGTACTTTTAAGGCTTCACCCCATAGTCAATTTTTGGCATTATTAATTAAAAAATAATACATTTACAATATGTACATGTCATTGCATGGAAATCATTAATTATGATTAATTACATATAATCAAGGGTTTAGAAAGGGGGTATTACAATCCCCTTCCCCTTCAAAAGGAACATCGTCCTCGATGTTCTTCTTGGAAACACCTATTATACCTTTATCTTTTAGTTGTTTCAACAATGTAGTTCCTCTTCTTGGTCTAGTATTTTCTAGACTCTTGGAATTTAGCACTTTCCCACAACAATCTTAGATAACAAGCATATTAATTCACAATTTCATGCATAAACATTTCATTGTTGTTCAAAACATAAGGGGAAATATTCATATCAGCACAATACGTATCGGTTCAATTCCATGGATATGCATTCATATGGTTACATCTCATTAACTTGGTTCATTGTTTCCTTGAGATACTCATTGTGCTCATGATCCCATATCAACATATAAAAAGAGTTGTTGAAGTCTCCTCTTTTTTTAGGTCACTCACCCTACAGGACCAAGTTTAGGAATCCCCTTCTTTGCTACACGAACCCTTGGGTGATCCATTTTTCCTTGCCAAGGATTTCTTGTACAAGAAGAGATTCATATACTTCAATAATTCTTACATTCTAGGCATCCCTCTGACTTTCTTTGCAGAGGATTCCCTTCAGCCCATGTTACCACAATAAGAAACTCTCTATGGTGATCATGGCATATCACAGGGTTCTCATGTCATAATAGTATCCATTTCCATGCTTTTCCAGCTAGATAGACACCATTTATCCCTCCATAACATATTTTTTATCTCACTTGTATCACATGCACACAGTAACTGTGAGATACTATTATCAATTCCAATAAAAAAATTCTTTCAAATATGTTACCCACATATTTTTCAATTTTCACATTTCCATTTTCATATCTATTCCATATAGGAACCAGGTTCTACAAGTATGATACTTCCTTCTCATATAAGTTTGACTCACCAGGAATTGGTCTCCCTTATGGGATTACTTTTGTTTCCATATCCAAGACCCTTTTTCATGCAATTCATTCTTCACATGGACAAACCAATTGTTTGTTCTTATGCACATTATATTTTCATTCTACACTTGTAGTGGCCTCCAAACTATTACAAAAATGTGCATACTAACAATCAAATAACTTTTATATATTCAATGATATAAGGTAAAAGGAAATATCATTCCTTACACATGCATCATTTCAACATCCCAAACTTCTCCATTGCAATTCAAACATTAAATAAATGTAATCATTATGCCAAGGTCCATGGTCACACTCCTACACAATGCATCCTTGCATTGAATCCAAATTACCACATTCATACTAGGAACTTTTCCATAGTGTGTTGGAAGACATCCAACTTCTTACCACATGGTTTCTTTATCAACATTTATGATTACAACAGGAGTATTCTTCCTACCACAAACTGATCAATACCTCACATCAACATATCATGATATGAAATTAAAATTTCATATGAATGCATTCAAGCATTCTTTCTTCATTGGTAATAAGGGCACCAACATTCATGGCCACCCGATTCCTTTGCTTACCATGTTTATAATTTTGGTAGAATATTGGAAGGTCCTCCTTCCACATTGGGAAATCATGTACCTTCCCTCTCATGCAAACATGTGTTTCATCAATGCATTCAATCAACATGTTGGTTATGAGAAAGTCTTCTCATATTCGTTCATGACACAGTTGTGCATGAATTTTCTTGCAAGGATCTCAATCATCTTTGACTGTGAGAGGATCATACCTCCATCATTCATACTATCTTATTTCCTCAGTCATGACCTTCTTGGGTATCAATGATCTATAATAGTGAATCATAATCATAAGACATAAAACAATTATGAAGAGATTCTTTTCCAATCCCTTCACACCTTATGCCACATAAGGATGAACAATTTTATACTTGTTATGGATGCCAACACCCTCTATTATATTACTTCATTAGTGGTGATTTACGATAAATTATAAGGTCCCTTCATCTATATTTCAACAACAACCTTCTTGTATTTCTCCTCTGCTCGAGGATATCCATTGTTGGCAATTGTCTTCCCCAACAGCTCCAATATTTTTCTACACATACATGCATCATCACAATCACAATTATATTAGTTGTATTGTTAAACAAAATGCATGTATCATAGCCTTTAGATCAATAAAACATTTTCATATATGCCCCGACATATCTATATGCACTCTATCACATTCAACTCAATGTTTTCATGAGTGCAAACACAATCAAATTACCAATTATCTCTACAATCATACAACTATAAAAATCCTCACATCATAAATCTTCACACATAAAATCATTTAAGTTTTCTCATCCCAAAGAAACACAATAAACATCAAGGGAAGGAGTAAAGGAATTTTTCCTCTTTCTAGCTCCTTTAAACATTAACTTTTTTTTTTTTATTTCTGCTGAACTATTTCCAAGGCTTCTCTACCCTTACATAACATGGATTTTAACCAAGGTCATTCATTTAAACATCGTTATTAATTTCATTTTCCACTCACCAATTGTATTTTTTTCCCCAATTGTTCTTCTTGAAGCATACAACTATGCTAAGAAAATCAGAGTTTTAAGGTGAAAAAGTGTTCCTCCTTTTCTCCTTCTTTGCTACTACAATCTATACCTCTTGGGATCTTCCTTCTCTCTTCCTTGAGAAGTCTCAGTCAAGTTAATTTTTATCTTTCTTAGAAGCAATATTTTGGTTCACAAATTAATCTTACATCAGTTTATTCTACACATTTACCAATCAAATTGGTCAACATTCATTCACATGTCCTTTATGCATGCATTATCTCTTAAAATGTAATCTAGGATTCTTATAAAAACATGCCTTGAAGCCCACTGCTTAGTTTCCAACAATAATTAGATTGTGACTTTGTCCTCTTGGCATAGTCCTTACACGGTTTCTCTACTTGGAACTTCTTCAACATGAAACTCTCTTATTGCATATCCATCACTATCTGAGATGGCCTCATCCTCGAGTCAACCCCATCTTCATCATTTTACGGATTTACTTGATATTCCATAAGGAATATAAGTATACATTCTTGTTATGCATTCACACATGCACATTCTTCTATTAGTTTGTGTCCAAATTGTGCTTTGTTGCACTTGACCTCATGCATCAACATATGTTTTTCCCACCATAGGCACACTTTACACTTTTTATATGCATATTTATCTAAAATTATTTTATTCATGATTGATCACAATCATTTACATGTGGTTATCAAATACATACTCATATTCCCTCCCATTATATCAACAAATAATTCTTTCTCATTTACCTTTCTAATAATTTACACTAACATCTCTGAAGAGTGGCATACATCCCCATTTCAAGATATCATTTAATCAAGAAAAATTAGGCCCTCCAACCTAGGGTTAGCCATGCATCCATGACATCTCTCAAACCTGTAAAGTACACATTTTTCCTCACAGACTACTCATTTAGGTAGCCATAGCTTGCCTCTCAATAATGTATACATATACATATCATGCATGTGAATCACTTGCACATTTTTATATCACTCATATACATTTATTGAATCTTATCTCTTATCAGTCTATTCTGATGAGGATTTACAGTCATCCACATGACTAGTCTCACATAATTAATCATACTTATGTTTCCCTTCCTCGTGGAAATGGAAAACAATAATTTACTCTTTCCCAACTACTATAAAATTATTTAAAATTCAGAAATACAACTAATAATTTACAACATTACCTAGGGCAATAAAATACCAATATCTATTTCTCTTCATGTCTCAATTTACTTTAGGTAAATAAACCTTTATTAAGGGAATCTTGTCCTGAATTCCATCTTACTTCTACCTGACCATGTTAACCCATACGTATATGGTTACCATACACCTTTAGATGTTAATCTAACCCATTAGTCATCTGGAAATACTCCAAGCATTCTCCTCACTAGATTCTGGATCAATACTTCCTTGATCCATTATAGCCTCAATCTTCCTAAGGTTGTAACCAATCAATATCCTTAGCATTTTTCATTAGTCATTCTATCTCACCCTTGTAGATTTATATTCAATAGCATTGTCAACTTTTCAATCATGTTGTTACTCTCCTATTGAGATCACGTCATTATTGACCAAAATGATCCATCAACGGGCCATACTTTACAACCCACCACAAGTTGTAACATTTTTATTTTCATGTTCATACATGCTTACTTATTACCATATGCATTACATCATATCCAAATTTTTCATTTCATGCATAACAAGTTAATGCAGAGGTAACTAGGTTGAAACACACACACACCCTGCTACGAAATGTATAGCGGAAAACCAAAATAGAAATATTGTTTCCAAATAACGAGGAATCCACTGGAAACTAAAACACTCGAAAAACCACAAATTTCAATACCATTGATTTAGTAATTCAATGAAGAGAACATATTTCTATACTACATCGAGCCTGAGCTAAAAATACAACCATGAATTGTTGCTTGCATGGATGAAAACCACTACGAAATCATCCAAAGGGTAATGGTCTGTGTGTATGGGCTGCAATTTTGTTTCACCTTCTTGTGTGCTCACCCAATATAGAATCTTTATCTCTAGTCCATATTCTACAATTTCCTTTCTTTGTGGTTCACCAACCCCTTCAAAATCCCACTCCATTGCTTTTTAAAACTTCTCCTTGGTTCTGAAGCAATTTGTCTTCCCTCCAAGAATGAGTTGTTACTCAAACTGTTTCTCTGTCTTCTAGATTGCTTCAACTCCTTTAGGCCATAGGTCACGTTTTGTCCTTTATCCACCATTTTTTTTTTTTTAACAATAGTTGCAACTCATCATGAATGCATAGACATCATGGAAAAATCAAATGTGTATGGCCACATTGTTGCAAATAAAGAAATGTCATGACACTTGTAAAATTTCATTGTGTGTGTGTGTTTCATCACATTTTTAGCATGACACTTGTAAAATTTATCTATACGTGGCAGTTTCAACACAAGTTTGAGCATGAGTTTCAATATGTGTTTCAGCACGAGTTTTAGCATGTGTTTCAATACGAGTTTCATCACAAATTTCAGCACGATTTTCAAGATAGAAATAATAGTTGTTGGAGTAATAAACAGTTTGAATTTACAACAAAATTGACTAAATAAAATGGACCACTAACATAGTCCTTATACGAATTATTTCCTATTTACAGAATAGAAATATTTTTGGGTGATGTGGATTTCCTGAGCCTAAGGATGCTCCTGCATCAGACACCCTTGGTAATAAAATCATGGGCTCCAACTCATGTGTAGATCACTACTAAAGTGAAGAGTTATGCACATGTGCTAACTGATCTTCAGTTACCCACGATGCATCTTTTTCTCCCTGATTCTTCCACTTGATGAAATATTCCATGTACTCCTTTCAACAAGTTTTCTTACCAATTATAGTAGCAATAATTTCTTCAATCTTCTCCTCATACTTAATTGGTAGATGGTGTTCCCATTCGCTGAGGGTGCCTTCATATTCTCTTCTGTCCCCTTGATGAAACTCATAGAGGTCAACAACATTGAATGTAGGAGATATGTCAAATTTCTTCGGAAGTTCCAGCTAATAAGCATTATCAAAGATCTTTTTCAGAATTTGGCATAGAACTATCTTCGTGTACTTGATTTTGTTATATGTTCCTCGAGGAAATTGCTCCTTCCTCAAGTGATCCATGAACAAATCACCCTCTTGGAATACCTTATGTCTTCTATGTTGATCTATATTTTCTTATAACTGTCATTGTTGGTCTGCAATTTCTTCTTTGCATGTTCATGTAATTCATGCATACTGTCCACAAAATCATTCGCATCAACACTCTTATTTCCTTCCAAATCCGACAATGCAACCAAATATACCACACCTTTTGGTGATCGTCCATAAACAATAAGAAATGGAATCTTTCTCATAGATATCTTCACTGAATCATTATATGCGAATTCAACTTGGGACAATGCCAAATCCCATTGACTAGGATTCTCTCCACTTAAACTTCACAACAAATTTCCTAGACTCGTGTTCACTACTTTTGTCTAACCATCCATTTGAGGATAATATGTTGAACTATACAATAAATCTGAGCCTAAATTTTTCCATAGTGTCCTCCAAAAAATCCCAAGAAATCAGTTATCACGATCTAAAGTAATACTCCATGGCAATCCATGCAATCTAACCACTTCTTTGTAAAACAATGCAGTTACTTCACTAGCATCACTAGTCTTGTTACATGCTATGAAGTGTGCCATTTTTTAAAATCTATCTGCCACTACCATTCTTGAATCATGCTTTCTTCGAGTCATAGGAGATCCTAAGAAAAAATCCATATTGATATCCTCCCAAGATCCTTTGGCTAGTTGGCATATCCTGCAACCTCCAACAAAATTTTGAACATCCTTATTAAATATGGGCCAAAAGTGCCTCTCCTTTACCAAGGTTGTAGTCTTATCCATCCTAAAATATCCTCCTAAACCACCACTATGTAACTCTTTAATTAGATTCAACTGTATGGAACTTCTGGGAATACAAAATTGTTGATTTTAAAAAAAAAAACCTCCTAGATATGGTAGTCCAGATATGGTGTTTTTTCTAAACTCCAAGGCTCATTACATTCCTTCCAATCTTTTGAGAAATATTCATCTTCTTCATACAATGTCTTTAGACAGTTCTGGATTACCACTTCTACCAACATTATATTGAGTAACGTTATCCTCCACCTTAATGCATCAACTACCTTACGAGACTTCATGAACCAGTGTTTCAACACAAAAGAGTAACTTTGCAAGAATTCTATCCATTAAGTATTCTTTTGATTCAAATTACCTTGGTTGTTAATGTACTGCAGAGCTTTGTGATCCGTGAACAAGAAAAACTCCTTCGACAGTAGATAATGTCATCATTTCTTCAAATCTTGCACAATAGAACTAAATTCCTGATCGTAAATAGAATACTTATTTTTGGAATCATTCAACTTATCCCTGGAAAAATGAAATGGGTCTTCCTTCTTGACTTAGAACTACTCCAATTGTTGTTCCACTAGCGTCACAATCAACCTGAAATGCTTTATTAAAATATGGTAATGCTAATACTGGCTATGTTGTTACTCTCTTCTTCAATTATTCCAATGACTTCTCTTCTATTGTAGTCCACTGAAACACTCCCTTATTCATACATTATGTAAGAGGAACACATATTTGGATAAAGTTCCTAACGAATTTTTGGTAAAATCCTGCAAATCAATGAAAACTCCTCACATCGAATGTGCATCTTAGTGTTGGACATACAAGGATAGCCTTCAATTTCTCAGGATCCATTTTTAGTCCTTCCTTTGAAACCGCAAAACCCAAGTACACTAACTCTTACTGCATGAATGTACACTTCTTCAAGTTTATCAATAGTTTCTCTTCTTTCAAGCATTGTAACACTGTTCTCACACGCTCAACATGATTTTTTCTATTCCTTCTAAAAATCAGTATATCATCCAAATATAGAACCACAAACTTACCCAAAAATGGCTTCAAGACTTCGTTCATCAATCTCATGAACATGTTGGGCACAGTAGTTAACCCGAACTACATCACTAACCATTCAAATAGTCCATCTTTTGTCTTGAATGTTATCTTCCATTCGTCACCTTCTCTGATCCGAATATGGTGATAACCACTCTTCAAATCAATTTAAAAAAAAATATTCTGAACCACTCAGGCAATCCATAAGGTCATCCATTATGGGCAATGGAAACTGATACTTGATACTGATATTGTTTATAGCATGTGAATCAGTACACATTCGCCATTCCCCTATTGTTTTTGGAGTCAATACTGTTGGTTGATCCAGATTTATGAGTGAAACAAAATGAATAACAAACTGGATACAATAACATAGAGATATGGGGAACAAAAACATATATCCAATGAACAATAACTTCTATTGAATAAATAAAATTGGTTGAAACTGTAAAACCGCAGAACTGAAAAAAAACTTGCTCGAATGGTGGTAGCTATCTCTGAGAATATATGTCATTGTTACATGCATCTATCTGAGAAGAATGATTAAAATGAGGCTCTAGAGGCCTTTTTAACATTACTCATTAATTCCAAAACCCTATACATCCAAAAAACTATCCTAGGAGATGAAACGCCAAACGTTATGTGGGCCTCGATGGGAAAGTTGGTACCTCAAATTCCCAGGGTCGTAACATTTTCATACAACCTTTGTTTTAGGCGTGTGATAGCCCATTGGAAAGGTCTTTTCGAGAACTACACATTATCCATCAAACTCTAACTCTGTCTACATTTTGATTATAGAAAGCCTAAAAAACACTTTTTAAGGATCCAAAACGGCCCCGAAAGTACAAAAAGATGTAATGACATGAAAAATTCCAAAATAATCCAGTTGGATTAGGTGGGTGACCACCAATATCCACCTGGAAATTGTGTAGGGATTCAGATAGCCTCTAAAGTGTAGAACCCATAATTAAAAATAATTACAGAAGAATGTGTTGAACTAAAAAATTCCAAAGTAGTCAATTCGAATAGGTGGGTGGCCACGAATATCCACCTGGATCT
>ML811369.1:81439-106525 GCA_009831015.1 Picea engelmannii | reverse complement strand
CCCAGGAATAAATTTTCTCCATTGCGTTGATTTCCCCTATTAGGTGAGAAAATTTGTACTGAATTTGGCCCTGGGTGAGCCATTTTTCTTGGTGCAGGAGTTTCCCTGCCTTGACACCTCTATAAAGTTGGATCCTCTGCTGGTGAGTTCCCTTGACCTGTGTGTCCACTATCTGATCAATGGATGTCTGTTCCATGAAGTTAGGGTTGATCTCTATTGGTGTCAACTTATATGCAATCTCGTAGGTGTCTAATAATGGTGGAAAATATGGTCGGAGGAGGTCCACATTGAACACTAGGTGGAAGCCAAGGAAGGAGGGAGTGTTGAGCTCAAAATCATTGTCTCTCACAACCTTGGTGATAGTGTAAGGCCCATATAGAAGTGGATGGATATTTTGATGGGGCCCTATAAGGCATTCTTTCTGCAAATGTAACCATACCTTGTCTCCCATATAAAACTTGTGTGGTACCCAATGTTGATAATGGCATTGATTTTACTTAGCATTGGATTTCTACAAAATCTCATGGACCTGTTAGAGGATGTGTTGAATCTGCTCAATGAATGTAGTGGCTTTTTCAGCCTCAAAATGAACATGGGAAGATTATGTATGTGTGGGACACAAGGTTTGGAATCCCGCTCCCACAAAAAATGGGCCATGTTCGGTGGAGCTATGGAGATCGATGTTGTAGTTGTGTTGAACATAGGGAAGAATCTCATGCCATGTATGTGGATTCTTAGATTTATACATGTGTAGGATGTTCACAATCATCCGATTGACGACCTTTCTATGGCCATTGGTTTGAGGGTGAAAGGTAGCGGATAAAGTGAGCTTGGTGTCCAACACTGATCAGAGACTTGATAAAAATGTGTTGAGGAACATATTGTCCTGATCAGATACGATGATATATGGTATCCCAAAATGGACCCACACTCATTCAAAGAAGACCTTGGTAGTATATGTCAATGTGATTCTCTTCTTGCAGGCTATGAGAATGGCTATCTTTGAAAACTGATCAACCACCACAAATACAAAATCATTTCCTTTCTTGGTGGATGGAAGGATAGACATGTAATCCACCGAGATGGATTCCTAAGTCCCTGCGTGAGTAGGAAGAGGGGTGTATAGGCCTTTCTTGTTGATGGTTGGCTTGGAAATAGCATAGGCAATGCAAGATCTGATATACTTGCTGACATCCTATCAAATTTTTGGCCAATAAAAATGTTTTTGTAGAACGACCACAGTTTTCTCCATGCCAAAATGTCTTTCCATCCAACTGTAGTGAGCCTCCCAAATCATCTTTACATGCTTGCTTGCAAGAACTTAGACATGGGCTAGATGGCATAACAATATGTCCTGAATGGGAAAATTGGTGGCATTCGCACCTGTACCCAAGAGCTCATAGGTGGTGGAGGATTAAGGATCTTGTTGATAAAGTTGAGGCCACTCAGAAGCCTCATTCCCATAGGAATGGAGCACGATGGTGAGTGAAACCACGGCAGGTCGACTGAGGAAGTCAGTGACACGATTTTTTCTCTGTGTCTTATACTTGATGTTGAGATGGAACTGCTACAGGTATGTGGACCACCTTTGATGGTGGTCATTCTACAACTTCCCATGTGTATGTATGAACTGCAAAGGCTTGTGATTAGTGTGGATGATTGTCTCCTTTCCCAGAATGTAATGTTTCCATTGACGAAATGCTTTTACAATGGAATAAATTTCCTTGTCATAGGTGGGGTATTTTCGGACAATATCTGAGAGTGTCTCACTATGGTGTGTTACCGGATGACCATTTTGAGTGAGAAATTCACCTACAACATAGTTGGATGCATTAGTCTCAATCTTGAATGGTTGTTGCAGATCAGGTAAGGAGAGTACTGGAGTTAAGCACAAGAGATGATTCATATCATCAAATGATCGTTGTTGTAAATTCTCTCATGTGAAATTTTTCTTATCACCTCCCTTGGTCACTTGGCTGAGGGCCCATGCAATATGGGAGAATCCCAACATGAACCGTCGGTAGAACTTGGCAATTCCCAAGAATCTTCGAAGCTTGGTTAGTGTGGTTGGGCTTGAACAATCATGGATGACTTGGATCTTAGATGGATCCACATGTACCCCATGTTCATAAACAATGTATCCCAAGTACTGGACCATGTTCATTCCAACGGATCATTTTTCCAAGTTGGTATATAGGTTGTGTTATTGCAGAGTGCTCAAAACCTATTGAATATGTTGCATGTGCTCCTCCCAAGTTATATTGAATATGAGGATGTCATCCAGATATAACACCACAAAAGAGTTGGTGAAGGGTCTCAATACATCATCCATCAACCTCATGAAAGTTTTTGATGCATTTTTTTGGCCAAAGGGCATGACCAGCCATTCGAAGAGACCTTCTTTAGATTTGAAAGTTGTATTCCATACATCAGTCGGTTCTATGGGAACCTGGTGGTAGCCAGACTTTAGGTCAATATTACTAAATAACTTTTCCCCCTTGAGTTGGTCAATAAGGTCATCATTTCATGGAATTGACTACTAGTTGTTGACTGTGATTTTATTTAATGCTCGGTAATCAATGCATAGCCACTAGGTCTCGTATTTCTTCTACAACAGTATAATCGGGCTTTCGCAAGGGGAGGATATGGGTCTAATGTGCCCCTTTTGAAGCATCTATTGGATCTGATGCTTGATTTCATCATTTTCCATTAGTGAGCGATGATAAATTGGTCCATTAGGAAGAGGTTCACCAGGGGTTAGATCAATTGGATGCTTCACTTGGCAGTGTGTCGATACCCCGGTGGGTGAGGAGAAGATGTCTCTGTCCTCTTCCATGATTCCTTCCACTTGCTTCTTCTACAAAGAGAGGCTCTATGTCGAGGTCACAGATGTGGTGGTGACTTTCTACTTACTTTGAGCATGGATCACAAAGAAGATGAACTTCTCGGTCTCTGAAATGACCTTACTACATTACTTAGCAGAGATTAAATAAATAGAGGTAGGTGGCGCTACCTCTGGTATCATGTACATTTTTCTACCCAAAGTAATATTAAAATTGTGGGCTCTAGACTCATACACAACATGTCACTTCCACAAATATGGTTGTCCTAAAATAGCATCAAAAACTTCAAGGGGAGAAATATCACACAATACCTCATCTTTGAAGAGCTTGATGTCGTAGGGAAGACGACATTGTTGGATGACGTGGAGATATCCTCCTTGGTGAAGAAAACCAATGGTGTAGGGATGCGGATACGATGTCATTTGTTGGTCCAGCTACTTGAAGACCTCTACTGAGATCATGTTCTTATGACTGCCTCTATCGATAATGAAATGAAGCGGAGCCCCCTTTACCCACATCTGTGAGTGAAAGAGGTGTTCCCCTTCCTCTAGTTCTTCTAGTTTGATTGGCTGGACTTTGGTGGTAGTGATAATGGCACTAGGTTCAGTATCGATAATCCACTTCCCTCGTTCTGGATTTGATTCAGATTCAAAATCTTCCTTTGACTCGAAATATTTCAACTCAGCCACGAGTGACTGCTTGGAGGGGCATTCTCCGGTGTTGTGCCAAGGTATTTTATGGTATTCACGCCACTTTCACATGTCCTTCTTCGACTTCTCATTACCCTTATTGTGTTGCAACTTGGACTGGTTTCCTTGAGAGTGGCCATCTTTTCTCTGTCCCTTTTTTTGTGGGTTGGGTTCACCTTTTCCCTTCCTCGGTTATGAGTAGTTTCCAGATCCAAAATCTTGCCTCTTCTGCTTAAATTTATGCTTGATCTTGACAACATATGTATAAGTCGTACCCAATTATGAGATGTCCAGAAACTCCATTTTGTGTTTGAATGTATCTATGTAGATAACCGTGGTATTTGAGCACTAGATGTCATTCAGAGTCTTTCATGCCCAATTTGGTGCACAAGGTATGGAAAAAAATGGTGAAATCCGGTACTGTCTAGTCCCTTTCCCAACATAGCGTGGTCCATCTTGTGTATTGGTCCTCCTATCTGCCAACATGGTAGTATTGTTCTTTAATGGCATCCCTGAAGGAATCCCATGTGGGTGCAACCGCAAATATTGCAGATTCCTCTATGGCCCTTTTCTCAGAGTAAGTATCCCACCAGCCCTTAACATGGCAGACAACCTTGAGGAGTGAAAAAGTAATCTTTTCCCTGTTAGAAAAATTATGGACCGAAAAGTACCCTTTGAGCAAATTCATCAATTTATCTACAACATCCACATCTATCATTCCTTCAAATAATGGAATATCAAAATTTACTTTTACCTTGAATGGGGTTGCATGGCTTCTTGATGAAGATGTGTCTCCTGTGGGTAGTCGCTGAAGAATCTGTGCAAATTTTTCCATCATTTTTTTCCTTTGTCACACAAGGGATTCCTCAAGCAACATTTTAAAAAGATCTCCTACTCCATCATATTTATTATCATCCCCCATTGGTTTTTTTTGAGCTCATCACAGACGATCTTGTAAAGGATTGATTGGTTCGAGTCCCAACTTCTTGTACCCAGATCTTGTCGAGGACATGCACGAAGAAATATAAATAAAGAGTAGACCGCTCTGATACCACTGATCTGGATTTATGAGTGCAACGAAATGAATAAAAAATTGAATAAAATAACACAAATATATGGACAAAAACAACAGATATCTAGTGAAAACAAATTCTATTGAATAAATAAAATAGGTTTAAACTGTAAAACTGCAAAATTGAAAAAAACTTGCTTGAATGGTGGTAGCTATCTATGAGAAGAGATGTGGATGTTACGCACATTCATCTGAGAAGAATGATCACAATGAGCCTCCATATGCCTTTTTAACATTACTCATGAATGTCAAAACCCTATACATCCAAAAACCTAAGCCTGGTATATGAAACACCAAAAGTTATGTGGGCCCCAATGGGTAAGTTGGTACCTCAACATCTCGAGGTTGTAACGTTTGCATAAAACCTATGTTTTAGGCATATGATAGCCCATTGGAAAGGTATTTTCAAGAAATACACATTATGTCGTCAAACTTTGACTATGTATATAGTTTGAATGTGGCAAACAAAAAAAAAACATTGTTTAGGGACCCAAACAACCCTGGAAGTACATAAAGATGTACTGACATGAAAACTTCCAAAATAAGCCAATTGGATTAGGTGGGCGGCCACCAATATCCACCTGGAAACTATGTAGGTATTTATAAAACCTTGAAAGTGTAGAACCCACAATCACAAATAATTACAGAAGAACGTGTTGAACTAAAAATGTTAAAAGGAGCTAGTTGGAATAGGTGGGTGGCCACCATTATCCACCTGGATCAGTGGTATTGCACACATACTCAAACTCTCATGAATTAACCCTCATTCAAGAAATTCTTGCACTTGCTGATTCACTTCTTCACTCTATGTTGGAGTCATCTTGTAAGGTGCTTTATTAGGTAAACTTAATCCAGGATTTAAATTAATTTTATGATAAATACTTCTCACTGGCGGAAATCTTTTTAGCAAATCATTAGCAATAATATTCTTAAATTCATCCAACAGCGACTTGATTTATGTAGGTAAAACATTTGGCTCCTCTACACTTTTCACTTCTTTCAGAATCAATTCTAAACAAAATGTTGATTTTGTTGCTTCTTGTAACAATTCCTTAGTAGAACATAGCATGATCCTACTGTTACTCGTGTTTATATCAACACGGTTTCTTGTTGCTCCTACTGTATCCTCCAACATTGGTATTAATTTATATCATTGTCCATATTTCTTGAAATCATATGTGTTATCCTTACCATCATGGTGAACTCATCAATCAAACAACCATGGAATTCTCAACAGTATGTGGCACACATCCATCTCAATCACATCATATAACACCTTCTCCTAAAAACTCCCTATTTGAAAATTCAATAAACATTGCTCAGTCACAGTCACTTGTTGTCCCTTATTCAACCAAGAAACACTATAAGGGTTCAGATGGTTCAACCTTATCAAGTTCATTTTGTTCATGACTTCAGTGGATACCAAAATTTCTTTACTTCCTCCATCTATAATTAGGTTACAACATTTTCCTTGAACCTAACATTTTTTTTTTTTTAAGTTTCTTTCATTTTTTTGGTTCCTTTGCCTCTTTTTGTTAATATTTAAGAAACACCCTTCGCAACAACAAATTATCACCTTGTTCTTTCTGAAGAACAGTCAAATTTTCTCCAACTATTAAAGCTTCATCAACCTATGTGACTTGTGCTTGTGCTTCACATCTTCTCCCTAAAGTTTTCCTTTCTGGACATTCAGACTTCTTCTGTCCCTCTTCACCACAGTGATAACAAATGATTACATATATTCCCTTTCCTCTTTCGAATCCGCTACCTCTACCAGCTAGATTTCCTCCTTTGCGACCTTGACCACGGGTAGATTCTTCTTCCTTTTTGTTTCCTTTAGAAGTGCCTTATTTACCTCATCCTTTAAAACCTCTTCCTCTACCTCTAGGCTGTGTTTTTCTCTCAATATTTTCTTCTACCTTCAGGGAAAATTAATAAGCTTCATAAACAGTGCGGAAATAGTGTGTGCTCATTTCATCCTAAATTAAATACTTTATACCATTTACATACCTTGTAACTCATTACAATTTTGGTTCCTTGAGGGCTGATCGGAGTCATAGCCTAAATAAATATTCAATGTATTCACAAACATATGTCTCCCTTTGTCTGAGGTTATGGACTTGTCAGAAAAAATGATGCTGGTAATCGACAAGAAGAAATTTCTCTTTAACCTTGGTAACAATCTTCTTCCAAGTTCTGATTTTCTCCAGTTGATTATTCACTCTATCCTTTTCCATCATATCCCACCATAGTGTTGCATGGTATTTGAGTTTCGTAACAGAAAATATTACCCAATTTGGATCTTGAACATTTTCATACTCGAAGTATCTTTCGAGTACTCCAATTTGGTCAACAAGAACATCAACTCTTAGAATACCATCATAACAGGAAACCTCAACCTTTGTACTACCCCTATTACTCAAATACGAAATAAATTTAGTTGTTGGGTCTCTTTCATCACCATCTCATTCATCTTTGATTTCTTCTTTTGGCTCTAAGTATACTTCATCATCTCCATTCCTACGATTTTTCAATTCCTCTATTCTTCTTCTAAAATTTTCCAGTTCTCGATTTCATGCACCTCCCCTTCATTCTCCTCTCCTTCATGGTGGAATTAATCCAAGTTGTAGGTGTCTCAGCAACATCTGTAGACCTCACATGGTTCTGTAACCCAAATTTACTTCCAACACTCTTGTTGGGCAACCACCACGAACAAGTATTTTTTACCCTATCTCACAGAAGCATATTAGATGCTAATCCCATATAAGAACTGAGCTCTAATACCACATAATGAAAATTTAACTGAGATGCAACACACACATAATTAAAGCACACACTCTGCTATAGAATGTACAACGGAAAAATAAAACAGAAACACTTTTTTCCAAAACATGAGGAATCCACTAGAAACTAAAACACTCGAAAACCCATGAATTTCAATACCATTCATTTATTAATTCAATGCAGAGAACATATTTATATATTACATTGAGACTGAACTAAAAATATCATCATGAATTGGTGCTTGCGTGGCTAAAATCCACTACAAAATCATCCAAAGGGTAATTGTCTGCATGTATGCGCTATGATTTTGTTTCTCCTTCCTATGTACTCACCCAATCTGGAATCTTTCTCTCCATTCCACCTTCTATTATTTCCTTGCTTCATGGTTCACCAACCCCTTCAAAATCACACTCTATTTATTTTTAAAACTTCTCCTCGATTCTAAAATGATTTGTCTTCCCTCCAAGAACAAGTTGTTTCTCAAACTGTCTCTCTATCTTTCAGATTTCTTCAGCTCCTCTTTGGGTCGGGGTCACATTTTTTCCTTTAGGCGCAATTGTTTTTAATGGTAATTGTGACTCATTATAAATTCATACTAGAATGTAAAAATCAAATGTGTACAACCACAGTGTTGCAAATAAAGAAATATCGTGACACTTATAAAATTTCATTATGTCTGCATGTTTTAGCATGACACTTGCAAAATTTCTTTATACATGGCAGTTTTAGCACGAGTTTCAGCATGAGTTTCAGTGTGTGTTTTAGAATGAGTTTCAACACGTATTTCAACATGAGTTTCAACATGATTTTCAACAAAGAAAGAGTAGTTTCAGTTGTAATCAACAGTTTGAATTTACAACAAAACTGACAAAATAAAATGGACCACTAACACAATCCTTATTCGACTTATTTCCTATTTCCAGTATGGAAATATTTTTTGGTGATGTAGATTTCTTGAGCCCAAGGATGCTCACGCATCACAAGTACTCATGTAAATACACGCTTTGCACAACCATGAGATCATAAACTAGCTCGTGTTTATGTCAGTTCACCTCTTTTATGAGGGATATCAATTGTCCAAAGGACATTTTTACCTTTCTCAAAGAGATTATCCCTACTACAGGTTTCAATCATTATAGGTAAATCATACCTACCTTACAATTTCCATCAGTCCTTTTATCACGAGGAGTTACACATACCTGGTTTAATCTTTTTATTTAAACAACAATTATAATTTCCAGGGTTCCAACAACCCATACTAAATTCCTTTAACACCAAGGAGTTTTTCATAAGGGTCTTATCCCTTATGTAGACAATCATCACAAATTTTAGAGGACTTTCCTATCCAAACAGACAAAGAACATTTCATTTAACTAAAACCACTCAGTTCATCCATTCTCTGGACTCATGCAGTTCCTATAACATGATTCTTCCATTTCACATTAGATTTAACCTTAATTATTATTAGCATAATCCCACTCATGTAGGAGAAGATATCAATCCATCAAGAAACAATAGTTATTTTGTCACAAGAAATACCAGAAAAATATTTCAATCTACAATCATTCCTCTCGAGGAACTTGTGTAGATAATAAGAAATTTTTTAACATAGATATCTCTTTCTATGAGATCATTTTCGTCTTGTTATTCCAATATTTTTACTTGTCTCTGTCCCATCTAGGCCTAGTGTTTTAACTTTTCTCTAATAGCACTTTTTAAGACAATTGACCCTCTATTCCTTACTTAGGTTGATGGGGTGTTAAAATTTCACTTTTCCTTAACCATATCCAAACCTATTCTCAAGGGAACCATCATATTTTGCTTGTCAAGAGATTTCCAACGACTATAATTATGCTTAGATCTAAGTCGTGGATCAAAATTTATGGCCTTCCAAATTTTCTTATACTTTCATTGGTCCAAAGGCCACCTCATGAGACGTGGCATCCACATGGCTCCCAGTCATTCATTCACTCCTACATGGAACTGATGTGGCACCTGCCACCTGGCCCATCATGCCTCTATATCAATGACCCCAATTACTTGGGCCAACCTTCATCATTGTCGGGGCTCTTATCTTATGGAGTATAAGTCACCTCAACTGCCAAGATATGATGATGAACTCTAATGGGATTTATCCCCTAGGTATGATGGCTCTCAGGATCCAACAATCAATAGCTTAGACCTTGTTGGAACCTCCATCATACACAAAGATTAATTCCCATTGGTGTACAGTTTTTTGCCACATGATTACCTAATGGATATTATCTAGAGTTTATCAGGATCAAACATTGAGTTATGTCACTTTTCCCTTGTGTATACACCATATTGTTTCCCATTCAAGAGTTGTCCTTCTACAGATCGTGATCCAAATTGATGGTCATGCCTTTCTCTCTTGTAAAATGCGACCAGTCGCATCCTGCAGGAAGGAAAGGTGTGATCGCATTTGTTACTCTTAAATTAGGAATGGTTACAATGAGATGAGATCAAGATCATATTTATCGTAATTCGACCTAGAGAATATTTTTATTTTGATTTTCTACGAGTTATCCACTGTTAGGACCCTATAATGTACCTTTTTGCTCATACTTTTTGCTATCATTACATCATTTTCCCACTCATATTTAAGCCTACATTATCACCTTAATATATTTCTCCAAAGGTATATAACGTTTATTCTCTTTGCCATATGTTTAATTTGTTTTACATGTAATTTTTCATTACTCTCATACTTAGCCATTAATCAGAAATATATAGTTGTTGAAACAGTTTGAACTGTAGTTAATATACTGTTGTTGCTTGAAGACCATGTTGTTGAAACAGTCAACAGTACGCAAATCCCATGGTTGAAACAGTCTGTGATTTGTGATGCTGAATAATCATTTCACATACAGCAGTAACAAGACGGAGCTATTACACTGGCCGCAATAGCCGTACCTTAAGCCAGCACCAACCATCGCTATTGCTTGAAGACCACGTTGCTAAAACAGTCAAACAGGACGCAAATCCCGTTGTTGAAACAGTCTGTGATTTGCAATGCTTAAATAGTATTTCACATACAGCAGTAACAAGAAAAGATAAATAAAGAAGCTTTTACACTGGCCACAACAACTGTACCTCAAGCCAGCACCATTCCAACCACTGTAACAACATTTTTCTACGGGAGATCAGAATATCCTATTCCAGCATAAAATATTAGATCAGACTAAGAATAGGATTTGCACGTACACATGTAATTTTATGCTTAATTATATTAAGAGGATTCTCCTCTTTAAATAAGAGGGAAATCAGCATTAGAAAGGATATTATGAAAGGCTTAGCTAGAGTTGAATTACAGAGAAGGAGCATGTTCACTTTGGATATTGTAACTTGTCACATTTGACAAATGAATAAAAGATCATTCTGAGCATTCCTTCTTAATTCCTTTTATTTCTGGGAAATCTTGTGAGAAGGAATGCTCACCCATTAATTTTTGTAGTGTGTAGTATTGTTTTTATCTATACTTTGTTAAAACTTTGTTTTGTTGAAACTCTGTTTCCACTGATTGTTACATCGTTTTCATACAATTCATTCCTAGGTAATTGTTAATCATGTTGAATGGTAATTCTGTTTGCAGAATGAGTTTATGAAAGTGTGATAGTCAGATATAGGTGCTGAAGATTCCTACTTTGGGGAATAGGGTCATGTTCTTTGTTACATAATAGTTAGTCTTCGGTAATTGTTAATCATTTTGATTGGTAATTCTGTTTGCAGAATGAGTTTATGAAAGTGTGATAGTCAGAGACAGGTGTTGAAGATTTCTACTTTGGGGAATAGCGTCATGTTCTCGGTTACAGAATAGTTAGTCTTCTTTGCAATATGTTGAAAGGTTCCTTTTTCCTATGTTGTTATTTCTTAATGTAATCCAGGATTCTTCTGATAATTATTCCTTTTTGAATCTCAAACTCTCCAATAGATAGATTTCCTTTACTGTAATTCAGAGTAGAACTTCAATCTGTTCAAAGCAAGGTGTAATTAGTTTTACTACAACTTTGGATTGATTTTGAGATTGAGCATATACAGTGTGTGATTACTTTTGAAATAAACAGACTTCCCTAGGTTGACAATTTATGTAACACTTGATTGTTTTAATTAATAAGCAATTATAATGACCAACATTTTGGCGCCGTTGCCGAGGAAGGAAATTATAGATTTCAAAAGCATTTACGTTTTTATTTCAGATGTACAGATTGCATGAGAGGACGCGGACCCCCCAAGGAAACTGACCCTACAGGTGGCAGGGGCAGAGGAAGAGGAGGAAGAAAGACTTTTATCGACCAGATTATATCAAAATCTGAATCTATTGTTCCCTAATGACCAATCTCTCGAAAACCAAAGCCTCAACCTTCCTTTCAAGCAAACTTTGAAATGGAGACAATTGAAAAACCAACAGATGATATTGAGGATCGAGCAAGTGCAGTAGGGGAACAGATAGAAGAAACCATGGATGGATATAATGAAGAACTGCACCATGAAGAACAGGTAGGTCTTGAAGCAGAGGTAAACGATGAAAACTCTTTTTCTACCTTAGGATTTCCTATTAGTGATCTTCCTAGAGGAGTATCTCCCATGAAGAATATTCCACTTTCAACTTTACCTAACTTTCATGGTTTATCTTCTGAAGATCCTGATGAATTCCTTTTCGAGTTTGACATATTATGTAGAAGTTATGATTACATTTCCAATGCTAAAAAATTAAAGATATTCCCAACAACATTAAAGGGAAATGCATTAAGATGGTTCATGAGTCTTGGAGGTCATGTAATCACAACATGGGATCAGATGAAACAGAAATTTCTACACAAATATCAAGACTATTGCTGAATGAGAGAAAAAAGAGACGAACTATTCAAGATGATACAGAAAGAGGATGAAAATCTGGAGGACTTTGTGGAAAAGCTACAGTATAATCTACAAAGATCCAGTCACCCCAATGTAAGTAAAGATATTCTTAAAAAAATATTATTAAAAGGAGTAAGAGATGACTGTCTAGATATGTTGAATATGCTTGGGAAAGGGGACATATCTAAAGAATCATATGATGAAATTATTAACCTCTATAAAAGATGTTCAAGAGGAGCTGCAAGGAATAGATCAAATAGTAGGGATACCACATTTTCAAGAGTTCAAAAATCAGCCAGTGGAGGAGTAATAAGAGCCGAAATAGGTAATCTACTTGAGGAATTTAAAACTGAAATGTTAAGTTCTTTTGCTTCACAAATTGACACTTTGTATATTCAAAAGAAAAAAGCTGAAGCAGAAGAAGCTCTGTCCATCTTTTGTTCAAAATGCAAAGATAAGCACCCACGAAGGGAATACCCATTGGACAAAAAGCCAATTTGCACCATTTGTGATAAGGATCATGAAACTCAACAATGCCTTTCTTTACCAGGAATCAAAGCAGCATTACAACCAACCGATGAAGAAGCTGCAGGTGTCTATCTGTTGACACAGAGAAGGCAATGACAACCATGGGGACAAGGTATGAATCCTAATATGCCATTTACATCTTCTAATCGTTGGAATAATTATCCTTCTTTTAGTCAAGCAAATTACCCTCCCTTCAAGAAAATGAATTACCCACCCATGCAACAAACAAACCCTCCCTTTGTAGACCCAACAATATGGACACCTTGGCCTTCACAACAACAACCTTACCTTAACCAATGGAATCCAAATTGGAGAGGTCAACAACCCTCGTTCCCAAATCAATTTCCTCAATTTCAATCACAAGTTCATCAACCACTCTCTTTACCATCAGGTACTCCACCAAATAATCAAATGATGAGGCCCCAACTACCTATACAACCTAACCCTAACCCCAATAATAAGGCTGTGTAGTGAATTGATATTCAAAACCAGCCTATACTTTCTTATTCCCTGCACAATGCAATGATATTCATTTAAGATCTGGGAAAATAGTAGAACCTATCATTGATGATGTTACCTCCTCTGATTCCGATAAAGAAGAGATAAAAAAGAACGATTTACCTGAAGAGGTACAATCATCCTCAAACAGTGTTGTTGAAACAGCAGAACCACCATTCCCTGAGCGTTTAAATTTGACTAAAACTCTTGAGCCACCTTCTTTCAATCTTCTAGGGGAATTACAAAATATCTATGTCAAAATTCCACTATTAGCAGCATTAAGAGATGTACCAATTTATGCCAGAACTATGCGAGACATTTGTGTTAAGAAACCCGGTAGAAAAACTAAAGATCCCCTCACAGTTCATGTCATGGGTGATTTGTCTTCACTAATGTCGAGTAAATCTCCTCCAGTTAAATATGGTGATCCCAACCATCCTATTGTCACAGTGAAAATTGGAAAAAAAAAAATTCCTCGAGTTCTGGTAGACTTAGGCGCTGCTATCAATATTATGACTCTTGAAACTTCACAACTGTTACAACTGAAGAATGAAATCAGAGATACCCCAACCATTCTAGAATTAGCTGACCATTCTACAATCAAACTGAAAGAAGTCATTGAATACCTAATCATCTCAGTTGAGTCCTGAAATTGTCCAGTTGACTTTGTGGTATTACAACCTAAAACAAAGTTGGGGGGTCATCGTCTAATTTTGAGCAGGCCTTGGCTAGTCACAGCAGATGCCTTTATCAGCTATAGATCTGGTTCAATGACAATTTCCAATGGATATGAGACCAAACAGCTTACTCTCTACCCTCATGCTACACCCTTGATTAATAATGACAATTCTTTATGGGTGGACTTTGATGATCAAACTACTCAACCTATCTTGACTATCGGACAAGCCTTAAGCCTTAAAGATGCCACTGAGGATGAAGTAATTAATAATTTTATTTGTGAACCCTCCTCTGTGACTCCAGAAACACATAATCAACTAGCTACACTTTTGGAGTCAGATACCCAGGAAAACCTTAACTCTGAAGACCTACCTCAAACATCAGCTAGCATCTCTTCTAAAAGTATACCAGTAGAAATTGAACCTGGCAAAACACTGAATATAAACCCCAACTTGACAGTTGTTGAAACACAACAATTAATGAAGTTACTTATTTAACATAAGGAAGCATTCACATGGGACTATATAGATATGAAGGGAATCTCTCATGAATTATGTATTCATCGTATCTATATCAAGGAAGATTGTCGACCAATCTGGCAATCTCAACGACGAATGAACCCTAATTTAAGAGAAATTCTTAAAGAGGAACTTCAAAAATTGCTTAATGCAGGGTTTATATATCCTATATTTGATAGTGAATGGGTTTCCCCGTTGGTAATAGTTCCTAAGAAAAACGGGAAATGGAGAGTGTGTGTAGATTATAGATCCTTAAATAAATCCACTCGAAAAGATCACTTTCCGTTACCATTCATTGATCAGGTGTTAGATAGTTTGGCAGGGAAGAAATTATTCTCTTTCTTAGATGGTTTCAGTGGGTATAACCAGATCAAAATTGCACCCCAAGACCAAGATAAGACCACTTTTACTATCCCATGGGGAACTTTTTCTTATAGATTCCTCCCATTTGGACTATGTAATGCACTAACAACCTTTCAAAGAGCGGTTATAGGAATCTTTTCTGATATAATTAATGACTCTATGGAAATTTTTATGGATGATTTTACCCCTTATGGTGTCTCTTTTGAGGAAGCACTACAAAATCTTGAGAAAGTACTTAACTGATGTATACAAGCCCACCTCTCCTTAAGCACAGAAAAATGTCATATGATGATGAGTGAAGGAGTGGTACTTGGACATTTTATTTCATCTCAAGCAATTCAGGTAGATCCATCCAAGATACAAGTCATTAAAGACCTTCCTATTCCCAAAACCCAACTAGATGTGAAAATTTTCTTAGGACATGATGGATACTATAGAAGATTTATCAAAAAAAAATCCAAAATACCTTCTCCTCTGTTTGTGTTACTTATGAAAAATGTTGAATTCAAGTGGACTAATCTTTGCCAGGAAGCATTTGATACACTCAAACATCATTTATCTACAACTCCTATTCTAATAGGACCCGTTTGGACACTTCCCTTTCATATATCCTCTTATGCTTCAGATACTACAATAGGAGTTGTCTTGGGACAAGAAGAAAATCATCTCCCTTATGCTATCTACTTCATTAGCAAGAATATGAGTCCTGTTGAACTTAACTATACATTTACCCAAAATGAATTTTTAGCAGTTATCTATGCTATTAATAAATTTCGACATTACATCATTGGCTATTCTACTTTTGTCCATATTGATCACTTAGCTATCAAATATTTAATGAACAAATCTGTCACAAATGCTCGAGTCACCAGATGGTTACTATTATTACAAGAATTTGATATTACAGTTGTAGATAGACCAGGAAAAGAAAATGTAGTTGCTGATTTCCTTTCTCGGTTAACACCTGATGATAATACTCCAATAGATTATTCCTTTTCCGATAAATATTTATTTGTAGTATCTTCTCACTCACCATGGTATGCAGACATCACTAACTATTTGGTTGCAGGGAAGTTACCACCACACCTATCCCACCGAGAGAAAAGAAGAATCATTCAACAAAGTGCTCGGTATAGCTGGATAAGTGGGTGTCTTTTCCACACAGGACTTGATCAAGAAATCCAAAGATGCATTAGAGAATATGAGGTTTATGATTTACTAAAAGATTGTCATGATGGCCCTTGTGGAGGGCATTTTGCTGATAAAATAACAACACGTAAAATTCTCAGGATGGGTTATTACTGGCCCTCACTTTTTAAAGATGAAAAGAAATATGTTCAGGCCTGTGATAGTTGTCAAAGAATGGGTCAACCTAATCATAAAGATGAAATGCCATTAAATCCCTAGGTAGTACTCAAACCATTTGAAAGATGGGCCTTAGACTTTGTAGGACCCATTAACCCTCCATCCAATCAAAAAGTTTATATAGTGGTCTGCACAGATTATATGACCAAATGGGTGGAGGCTAAAGCACTCCATAGAGCTATTGAAGAAGTTGTTCTAGATTTTTTATTTGAAGATATCTTTATCAGATTTGGAGTGCCTAGAGAATTAGTCACAGATGGAGGACCTCCTTTCACTTCTCATGGTTTTAAATACATCCTTCAAAAATATCATATTCATCATAGAATGACTACACCATACCACCCCCAAGCCAATGGACAGGTGGAAAGCACAAATAAAGTAATAGAAGCCATTCTCACAAAAACAATGAAGGAAAACAGAAAGGATTGGTCTCAAAGGCTCCCTGAAGCATTATGGGCTTATAGAACTACCTGGAGAAATACTACAGGATTCTCCCCCTATGAATTAGTTTATGGAAAAAGTGTTGTCTTTCCTGTGGAATTTGAAATCAAAACCTTAAGGACTGCTTTAACTGTTAACCTTGATTTGACTGATGCACAATCAGCTAGGTTGCAGCAACTTAATGAATTGGATAAAAAAATATCAGATGCCATTCACCAGACAACTATGATTCAACAACAAAGAACAAAATGGCATGATAAAACCATCAAGCCTAAGCAATTCCAAAAAGGTAATTGGGCTTTACTGTATGATTCTCGGTTTAAAGAATTTCAAGGGAAACTACGTACAAGATGGCTAGGACCTTACAAAGTGGATACTGTTTTCCCCAATGGAACAATAAGGATCCTAAATATTGATGACTCTAAAACACGGTTATTAGTGAATGGTCATCGGCTCTGTCTGTACCAGTGCCCCATTTCCAAAGAAGATTTTAAGGCCACATGCGTGGCAGATTCACATTATCTCTTTTTAGAGGAGCCTCCTGCCCCTCATTGCATTTAATTTTTTTGAATTGTATTTCTTTAGTATTAGATTAAATTTCTTTTACTAATAATCCCTATCAAGGAATGACATGTTACAATTGATTATTTTGTAGATTCTCAATCCAGAAAAGGCCTACCAAGAAAGGACAATATTACTACAATCTATTACTACAATCCCTCTTTCTTCAATCCATTCATCTTCATTACCCATTCAACATCCCCATCATTCATCCCCTTTCATTTTCTTTCCTTTCCATTTTTCCCATTGCTGAAACACCACTTTTCAGCAACATTTTTCCTCATTTTCCCATTGCTGAAACACCACTCTTCAGCAACATTTTTTTTCCTCATTTTCCCCATTGCTGAAACACCACTCTTCAACAACATTTTTGCTCATTTTTCCCATTGCTGAAACACCACTCTTCAGCAACATTTTTTTCCCCATTGATGAAACACCACTCTTCAGCAACATTTTCCCCATTTTCCCCATTTTCCCCGCCGCTAAAACACCATTTCTTTAGTGGTATTTTCCATTGTTAAAACATCACTCTTTAGCAAACATTTTTCCATTCTTTTCCTGTTGCCGAAACACCATTTTTCCAGCATTTCCTGTCAATAAAAACATATTTTTCAGCTCTTTCGCTCTCACTTCTCCTATTTTCATACAGTTTGTCCTTTCACTACTTTCTCCCATGATTAAACAAACCCTTGATACAATTTTTTTCATAAATCCAAAATCTCTCCTATGGTTACTGCAGATCTATTATGGACAGGCACTATATTTTTCGAAGTACAAATAAATGGTAAAGATGAGGTATGTAAACTTTATATGTAAATACAATTGAACTATGGCTAATGAGAAGATCCCGATTCATTACTATCATTTACTTAAATTCACTATTTTAGCCGTAGTTGGGGGGGGGAATATTGAAATTTTATGCCATTATTTCACACAAACCGACTACCATCACTTCTTTTTACCCATCATTTCATTTTTTTTCACCATCATTTGGATGCCTTCATCCACAATACTTACTATGTTCGGGTGCGGTTACTTGACTCTCTGACTGTGCATTCTATTGAGTTGAATAGCTATGGGAGGTCCTATTATACGATACGAACCCGCCATGACAACCCTTCTAGAATTGTATCCATAAGTCTACCAAATCTTTCAGCAGGCAGGCTGGCTGGGTTATTTTCAGAGGCTCCAGGGATTTGATCAACAACAGGTTCTTCAATCTACTTGAAATATTCAACAAGATCATTCTATTATTCAAGGGGTTCAGATTCCAGTCACAGAGGATGATATCACACAGGTTTTGGGTCTTCCCATCACTGGCATTCGTTGGTTCAGCCACAAACACATTATCCTTAATGCCCAACAGGATTTTCTCTTGTCAGGAGAACAAGTTGAGCCTAAAGGTTGGGGTGTTCAACTTAGCTCGTTGCCGCCTCCTTGGCCAAAAGTTGCAGATTTTATCAAGCACTACCTTACCTGTGAAGGCTGATACCAGGTAGTTTACCAGTCTGACTTTGTCCCGTTATCTCATTTACGACATGCTAGACTGGTCAACATTCCTTACTATCTATTTGGATGTCTTAGAAATATGTTGCATTATTGTAAACAGGCTAAAAATCCCACCATTTCCCTCACCCATCATCGTCTCATTCAATTACTCATCCAAAAGGGTTTTACCCAACAAAACCCTCTCCTAAACAACCCACCCATAAACCTTCAGGAAGTTGTTGAACATCCTGAAATCCTCATGAAGAGAAACCACAAAACCTTCCTGACTTTTTGGAAATACCTATCAATCCGCCTACAGACCCAATTGATCCAATTAACCCTCCTACCATACCAAGTCCACCCCACAATTTACCAGATCATCTATCCCTATTGTTCATATCCTTAGCGATGATTCTGAAGAAGATAAACCTGATAACCCTCCCTACCCCATCACTGAGGAAAAATCCACATGCAAAAGAAAGAAGCAAACTACTACTTTTCCTTCCTTTTTACCAAAAAAACGAACAAGGGCTTCAACAAAAGCAGCCACTATTGCCATTACCCTAAACCCCCAACCCATTTTGCTAAAAACCCATACACCTCCACCCTCCCAAATCCTGGAATTTTTACCTGTTCAACCCATGGGCACTGAAACACAAGAACCAGAGGCCCAAGGTGTTGCGATGTCATTTTCTTTACATCAAGTAGCTGTCACACAAGAACCATCTACTCATTCAGTAGCTGTCACACAAGAACTAGATACTCATTCAGTAGCTGAAACACAAGAACTAGCTATATTTGTTACACAAGAACCAACTACAGCTGAAACACAAGAGCCAGCTGCTGACTTCATTCCTGAAATACAAGAATCAGATGACCTGGGTGCTGCAATAGTAGTTGTTACACAAGAACCAGCTACAGCTGAAACAGAAGAGCCAGCTGATGACCTTATTCCTGAAATTCAAGAATCCTACGCCCAAGGTGATGAAACACTATTTTATTTACATCTAGTAGATGAAACACAAGAATCAACTGCTGATTTTGTAGTCGCTCCACAACCAGCTACTGAGGTTGTGACCGTTACACAAAAACCAAACACCCCTCCTGATACACCGATGACAAATCAACAACCAGAACCAACAATGGCTTCTCTATTACAAGAGAATGAGTTTCTAAGATCAGAACTGGAATCTTACAAGCAAGAGTTAGTAATGGAAAATTAAGCCTATGACAGGGAACCTAATTTTTATACCTTAGCTCGCGTAGTGGCCATGGCAGAGAAAAACACAAAAGATGATCAGTATAGAGAGTATATGTGCAACCAATGTGGGGATATTTATGATAAAGAAGGATACAAAGTGGTTCAAATCCCAATACCTGGAGCTTCCCCTGCACCTACAAATTTTGCAGTTAAAAAAGAAGAATGCCCTACTGTTACACAAGAACCAGTAGGACCTTCAAAAATTCCAAAAAGAAAAGCTAATCTACAGGAACCCTGGCCTACAGCAACTGTTAAATCCGAAGCTCTTGTTTTCATTAGTAAAGTTGTTCAAACTCTGCCTATTGATGAATCTTCCCCTCCTGTCAAGATCAGTACCTCTACTTTTGTGGATCAAGCCACTCAGACTCTACCGCGGCCTACCACTTATGATGTTGAAACACAAACTCTGCCTATTGATGAACCTATCCCTCCTGTCAATATCAATACCCCTACTCTTGTGGAACAAGCCACTCAGACCCTACCTCATCCTACCACCTGCGATGTTGAAACACAAACTCAACCATGGAATGAGCAGGTAATAATGGACAAATGGAAAAAGGAATCTACTATTACACAGGATAAAAGTCTGCAGGAGCACAGACTACTTTGGCTAAACCACATATATTCAAACTCGGAATCTTTGGAGCAAATACGCCAAGAATCTCGTGCCCATAAAAAGAAGAATGAAGAGTTAAAAGGAAAATTACTCCTGATGTTTGATTTGGTACAAAAATTGTTGGCTGCTAGGAAACCATCCTCAAATTACTCTCTTTTCCTTATAGAACAACTTGCATTCTTTCAGATTAAATCAATTAAAGAAGGAAGACCATATGCATTGTTCAAACCAGAAGATTTTGTTCAAACTTTTACAGAAGCCTCTACAACTGATCAACATCTATTATGTGAGGTATATCTTCATAATGAAGCCATTCCTGAGAACAAACAACTTAATCTTAACCCTCTTGTTGGTGATATCCAGATTCGAGCACTTGTCTCCGTCCTTACCAATTAGATTATGTGGCAGAATGATTTTCTAGCTGCCAAGAATAATGAAGATAACCGCCTCCTCTGGATACGTCCAGAACCATAGAACATTGCCACCTTTGTTGCAAAATATTACCAATTTTTTAAGAAACCAGGGATGACTCAATACATAAGGAAACTATAGGAAACAGTACTTCAGGATTGTCAATAGTTTATTAAATCCACAGAGACTGCTGCCCTAAAAGAAAATAACATGTTTTGGAAACAATCTTCTAAGAAAAGGCAGGAGAACAATCCCTTTAGTCCTACCAATTTTGAGACAGCAATCTCCCGGGTACCTAGTTACATCAAATGTCAATGTGTTGAAAATTGGATAGGTTATCAGTTCCATTTTCCCATTCTGTGGATGCCAGCAGAAAAGTATCAAGTCCATCATAAGTTTCCCAAGAAGGTTGAAGTAGCATCTTGGCAGAGGCTACAACGTGTTCAAGGATTTAGAGCTCCAACAGAAAATACTTTCTACAACTACTGCTTGAGTAATTTGCACGCTCAGAGTCGGTATCCGGATTCTGATTCAGATTGAAGTTTCCTGAGGACATGCAACCTTTTTAGTTGGGGGGGATGTTAGGACCCTATAGTGTACCTTTTTTTCTCATACTTTTTGCTATCATTACATCCTTTTCCCACTCATATTTAAGCCTACATTATCACCTTAATCTATTTCTCCAAAGGTATATAACGTTTCTTCTCTTTTCCATATGTTTAATTTGTTTTACATGTAATTTTACATTACTCTCATACTTAGCCATTAATCAGAAATATATAGTTTCTGAAACAGTTTGAACTGCAGTTAATATATTGTTGTTGCTTGAAGACCACATTGTTGAAATAGTCAACAGTACGCAAATCCCGTTGCTGAAATAGTCTGTGATTTGTGATGCTGAAACAACATTTCACATACAACAGTAACAAGAAGGAGATGTTACACTGGCCGCAACAGCTGTACCTTAAGCCAACACCAACCATTGCTGCTTCTTGAAGACCACGTTGTTGAAATAGTCAAACAGGACGCAAATCTCGTTGTTGAAACAGTTCGTGATTTGCGATGCTGAAACAGTATTTCACATACTACAGTAACAAGAAAAGATAAATAAAGAAGTTGTTACACCAACCGCAATAGTTGTACCTCAAGCCAACACCATTCCAACCACTGTAACAACATTTTTCTACGGGAGATTAGAATATCCTATTCCAGCATAGAAGATTAGATCAGACTAAGAATAGGATTTGCACGTACACATGTAATTTTATGCTTAATTGTATTAAGAGGATTCTCCTCTTTAAATAAGGGGGAAATCAGCATTAGAAAGGAGATTACGAAAGGCTTAGCTAGAGGCAAATTACAGAGAAGGAGCGTTTTCACTTTGGATATTGTAACTTGTCACATTTGACAAATGAATAAAAGATCATTCTGAGCATTCCTTCTTAATTCCTTTTATTTATGGGGAATCTTGTGAGAAGGAAAGGGCCCACCTTCTTTACAAGATTCACCCATCAGTTTCTGTAGTGTTTAGTATTGTTTTTATCTATACTTTGTTAAAACTCTGTTTCCACTGATTGTTACATCGTTTTCATACAATTGATTCCTAGGTAATTGTTAATCATTTTGATTGGTAATTCCGTTTGTAGAATGAGTTTATGAAAGTGTGATAGTCAGAGACAGGTGCTAAAGATTCCTACTTTGGGGAATAGGGTCATGTTCTCTATTACAGAATAGTTAGTCTTCGGTAATTGTTAATCATTTTGATTGGTAATTTTGTTTGTAGAATGAGTTTATGAAAGTGTGATAGCTAGAGACAGGTGCTAAAGATTCCTACTTTGGGGAATAGGGTTCTGTTCTCGGTTACAGAATAGTTAGTCTTCTTTGCATGATGTTGAAAGGTTCATTTTTCCTAGGTTGTTATTTTTTAATGTAATCCAGGATTCTTCTGATAATTATTCATTTTTGAATCTTAAACTCTGCAATAGATAGATTGATTTTACTGTAATTCAGAGTAGAACTTCAGTCTGTTCAAAGCAAGGTGTGATTAGTTTTACTACAACTTTGGATTACTTTTGAGATTGAGCATATACAGTGTGTGATTGCCTTTGAAATAAACAGACTTCCCTGGGTTGACAATTTATGTAACACTTGATTGTTTTAATTAATAAGCAATTATAGTGACCAACATCCACCATCTCTTATATTTCATCCTATATATTGAGGGTATCTCATGGGAAAAGGGGAGGAAAATATAGAGTAAACTTATAATGTCAAATTGATTAAGAATATTGGGAAATGAAATTGGGAGAAGATTCATCAATCTATTTGTATATAAGTTGTCATCTTTTTTCCTTATTAATAGAAGATGCACATGATTTTCCCATCTAATTGATTGTATATTGTGATCATAATCTTCATATAGAGTTAATATTTTCATGTCTTTGTGATATATTATTAGATATATGTTTTATACAAGTTACGTTTGATATCGTGAAAGGTGGTTTTTGTTTCCCTATGTGTGAATACCTATGTTCATGAAAGTGAAGGATATCTTCAAAGGAGCGAATGACCAAGGAGCGTCCAGGGACAAGCGTCAAAGTATTAGGTATGATTTTCATCCTCTTATCACGTATATCTTTTCATGTATGATTTAGATATAATAATATCTACATCTTCCATCTCTATTATGTCTTAGGTCTAGGAAGAGCCTAAGGGAGTTATCTCTTGCATGGTACATTTATCCTATAACACACGTCCTTTAATATCTTCTTACATGGTTATGTGGGATCCAAGAAAAATCAAAGGTTGTCATTCCTTCTTTGTCTTCCACTAATCAACAACTATAGTTTATCCTCAAACCTTCATCATAGTCGACACTTTGGATTCTACACCTCAGCTTCATGACCAACTACCCACTCCCAATGATGATGTGCACGAGATCGACGAATATCATTATACCACACCTATTTACTGATCAATGGTCCAAATCCTCTTTTCTGGTCTTCGTCAAATCGATATCCCCTTTTTCCTTAGGTCTTCCTTCATTGAAAGGATCCTAAAAAATCCAATGGTGGAGATGAGTCCTCCAATATAATATGAGTCCCACATCCTCTCGTCATCCACCCACCCATCACCTCTACCAATGTTTCCACCATGTACCTACCACCGTGGAAGTACATGCCATATTTATGCCATGTCAATTGAAATGTGGCACTCATATTGAACCATGAATCACTTCCTCGAAATGCCAAATTCCCATGACACATGAGACAATATATTCTTGCCACATGGACCACCTATGGTATGAAACGTCACCCTCGATCATAATGTCGCTTCACTTAGTTTCTCACACCTTTCCACAACAAATTGGCTCAATTTTTTCATATGATGTCATCTTCCTTTATCGTTGTCAGTACCTGTGTCAAACATGAGACCATACCAACTTTCCATGCTCTGATGACAACACATCTAGATTTGATTGTCCAAATCTCATAGTCATTGGCTCCGATGAAATCGATGGACCTTTTTATTTCGTGTGACCCCTATCATCACCAACACTATGAGCCTTCATGCACTTTACCGATCATCTACTCCTAACAACGATGTGACTAGTATCAATGGTTCATATCTCCTGACCTACATATATGATGGCTAGTTTTAAGGCACATGTCCCCAAACTTAAAAATGAAAGAGATTCACACCTGGTTCTTTATACCAATTACATGCTTACATGTTTCAATCCTTTGAACATGATATCATGCATCATCATCATTACACCATTCTCCCTTTTTCCTTACTTAAGTGAGACCCACAATGATCTACAGTTGAGGTTACTCCTCGTCCCTGCACCGATTAACATTTCAAATCTTCCCCATGCCTTCATATTCATCAATACTCTGTGCCAACATGTGGCCTTACTAACCTCCCATTCCTTGACGATGACACATTTTTTGTTGGAAGATTGGTTGTTGTCATTGATGTCAACCCTAGTCATGGGTTTTGGACCGCAAGATTGATGAAGGTATTTGGACATGAAGGAAAATGCATATGCAGATACAACACCCATGGATGGATAGTATACATCATGTTGTT
>ML811369.1:0-77489 GCA_009831015.1 Picea engelmannii | reverse complement strand
TAGTATAGGGAGCTATTCAAGAAAAGAGATGTACAATCTTAACATAGTTCATTCATTTTGTTGAGTTGTAGTTTAAAATGTTTGAAGTTAACCATTGTAGTATAGGGAGCTATTTAAGAAAAGAGATGTACAATCTTAACATAGTTCATTCATTTTGTTGAGTTGTATTTTAAAATGTTTGAAGTTGACATAAGCTACATTCACTTGAGTTAGTTCTTACATTTCTCACCTTATAGCATTTCTTATGTTTCTTATGTTATAGCATGTTGTGACAACAATATCATACTCACATTTTTATATTTATAAGCTAACCAATGTAGTATGAGGAGGTATTCAAGAAAAGAGATGTACAATCTTAACATAGTTCATTCATTTGGTAGGAACATAGTTGTTCATTTAGTAGGAAATTAAGAGTTACATGAATCCATGGTTTTAACACCTCACAATGTCACATTGATCAAAGATTTAAGAGATTAGTTCGTATAGATTTTCATTGTAGCTATGGAAGAGTCTATTAACTCATATGAAGGTGATTTGTAAACTATTTTAGATATTTTAATGGATGGTTGGTCATAAAATATCTTTATCATGTTACTATAAATCTAGTGATAAGATTTACATATTTTAGGAAGTTAATGCAAATCAGTGTGCAATGTTTACATGTAATTTAGCTATAATATTAAAAGCATAATCTCTTTATCAATAAAATTAACCGAGAAAATAAGAACGAATCTGCATTAATAAAATCACACCACAGAACACCATGGACATAAGATTTGCCATGGAGAAACCTACAAGGGAAAATGTCCATCTAGTAATAACTA
This sequence comes from Picea engelmannii, assembly GCA_009831015.1. Classification (NCBI taxonomy): domain Eukaryota; kingdom Viridiplantae; phylum Streptophyta; class Pinopsida; order Pinales; family Pinaceae; genus Picea; species Picea engelmannii. The sequence continues at coordinate 76,665 of ML811369.1, read as the reverse complement.
TTGTGGATTGTTCTTATTATTCTTAGGCATACAATGAAAATATAGATAAATATTGATTGATATTGAATGACATGGTTATCTTCTCCCTATGTATCATTATATTATCCCACTCCTTTTCATTGCTCAATTATGGAATACAAACTTATTACAACCAGATGGTCCCCATTTCTCCCCTAGTTGTTGAGGTTTAACACCATCTAATCACTGTTAGTTAGAATTAGGATTTTCACATTCTCAAACCCCTCATTAGGCTTAGGGATTTGGACCCTCTTGAATTTTTGGAATTTGGAGTACCATACATCGTTAGTTCCACATGTGTAAGTAACAAGAGTAGACATGGCTGCTACTTGATGTTGTGGTGGCCAAAGCGATGATCAAATTGCCACAAACATAAATTTCTCATATGATCTTTGTTTTCAACACATGATACATGTCGGAAATATCTCAATGACAAGATTGCAATGAAACCACTCTGCCATTTCAGCCATGTTTTAATCCCAAAAATGTGAAGTAAGCTCTAAAATAGGCAATTTTTACTTTTAACCTACTTAGTGAAATTCATGATAGATTTAAAAATGGTCTTGACAAGGCCATAACTCTAGTTTTCCACTCCATAAAGCATCAAGAAAGAGAAAAAACATATATTGATCAATTTGAATCAAAGCTCCTTATTTGTGGAGGCTTTTGGCTCCCAAAAGTTTTAATTCTAAGAGGCAATTTTTAGTTTTGACCCTACTTAATGGAATTCATGTTTGATTTTAAAAATGACCCCAACATGGCCATAACTCTAGTTTTTCACACCATAAGGTACTGAGAAGTACAAAAAATATATATTGATCTATTTGATTCAAAGCTCCTTAATTTTGGAATCTTTTGGTCTCTAAAAGTTTTGCTTCTAAGGGATGAGGAAAAAATACTCACCACTCTCCTTGGAGTACCACTTTGCCTTGCTAAATAGTTTCGATTTCATTCCACCTTGCAAGAGTTATTACTATCCCATTTATTTATTTTAGTCTTAATATGAAAAAGTATATCTTCTACTAACTCTTTGTTAGGGACCTACCCTAACCTCCCTACTCCAGGGTAATTAGGAGTTAGTTAATTAATGTATGAGGCCATCATATTTGAAAAAAACCCACAGTTAATTAATGTATGAGGCCATCATTTTTGAAAAAAACCCATTATGTTATTAGTGAGTACTTAGTCAATGTAAAAGAATCATCTTTATTAAATAAGGCCCACTAGGTAGTTGGTACGCATTAATGATGGAACCACAAGTAGTTAGGTTTTTGTTAGTGAAAAACTATTTATAGAGACAGTAGGCTATGTAGTGTTGTGTCAAGTGTTGTTACTATATTGGAGCTTAGAGCAAAGGAGGTTTACCCCTGAAACAAGCCCATGAATATTGTTCTCTTTTTTTAGATTATCAATACAAGGGTTATATATCATTGTCTCTTTTATTTTCTTTTTTATAGTTTATATTTCTTAAATAATTGATCCATAATCAATGTTTCTACTAGTTAAGTACACTACAAGTGGTATTAGAGCTCTTTCTTTTGCCCTCATGCACCCAATTTTTATAATTTTTTAGAGGCTAGAGACATGTCTAACATCTTTAAACATAGAGATCCCTCATTCAACACTTAAAATTGTTGTTGGGGAAAGCATACACACATGGATTCATACAAGTGGAGTCACCTAGTTGGAAACCCTTATACATCAGTCTCTGTTGGTACCTCAATGAGTAGTATCACATTAGATATAATCTACCTACATATTTGATCTTCCATGTACCTCAAAGTACATTGGAAGCCCCTACGTGCCCATGAAAATAACCTTACATAAGCCTCTTTTTCATCTTTTTGCTACAACACACCAAGAATAATGCTTAGGAGATAACTCTTACATAATAGGGAATCAGGTAGTACAATGAAGGGTATGGTCTATCCTCCTTAGTTGGTGCTATGAAAGATTCAATTGGGCACCATTATGGAAAACCTTAGTTATATCACAGAGCTATAGTGATAGACACTCCCTTGTGTGTAGTGTTAGGAAATGAGGAACACTTCCACACCAAACCTAGTAGAAAAGAGGAAGAAAGATTTAATCAAGAAAGTAAATGACAAAGAAAACATACAATACATAGAGATTTTACCGTGGAAAACCAACCGAGAAAACCAACATTCCTTGAGCATTTTTCTCTCTTGTTGTCGTATTCCTTCAGAATAAAAGGTTACATGCCTAACGTTGGTCTACACTTAAGAAACAATCGACATCATACCTTATTTCTTTACACAAGAATAACCTTGTAATCAATTCGTCTTACATCTACATGACCAACAACCTCTAAAATGATTTCTCTAAAGATTAGTTTTTACAACATTACAACACGCCTTATTTATAATATTTACAGTAAGTAAAACCCTAAAGAAAGGCACCCAAAAATGGTTACAGATCCTTGCAGATCATTGGCTACAAATCCTACGAATATCGGGATTTTGGTACAATCTATTCTAAGTCAGTTTAACACTCGATTACTAATAAACTTCCATTCGGTCTTCAGTCGGTTGCCATGCACCTGCCTGTTGGCCTCTTTTCAGTTGACCTCTTTGACTTGTTGTCGATTTCTTCGACTTTGACTTTACCCGGTTGATCATCCTCTACCTTCGACTTGCTTTCAATTTCTTTAACTTCAAATTTACCTGGTCGATCCACCTCGACTTTAGACTTTCACTGCAAAGAATATAACAACACAAGATTCGCCCACTTGTTGTCTTCTTTGTTGAAACCGAGAGATTTCTAAACTCTCATTCAAAAATCTAGGGAAACAATTCCCATTGCCTCTCTGTAACAACCCTAGTAGAATATATACTTAGGGATTATTAAGTAAAAGATTTATTAGGTAATTAATTTTTCCTAAACATGTTAATAACTAAACAAATATTAGTCTAATGATATTAATTAAGTATTTATTAATTAATTAAAGGTTATAATTTTGATTAATTAATTAATTAACTACATATTATATTCAATAACACGGGTATTAAATTTAAAAGGGATAATAAATTATATTGTTTAAATTAAAAAGGTTACGTATACGGAAGGGATAAGGGGAATTAATAAACGGATAGGGAACATTAATAAATTGGATAAGGGGCATTAACTATGTGGATAAGGGAATGAATGCAGGGATAAGGAAATAAATGAGGAAAGGGCGGTGAAGGAGGGATATGAGGGGAGGAGGTTTACGAAGGCAGGGAGGATCATTCTATGGGAAATTTTATTTTGGGGGGGGCTCTCTTGGATTTGCAGAGAGGAGAGTTGAGTTCTGTAGTCGGGAGGAATAGTACAGGGGGCATCGGTTCGCTGGGGGTTTTGGGCACGGGGGCCAGGATATCCATATGGTATCCTGGAGCTAGGTAGTTGTCTTAATTGGCAGGGTGGAAACTCGGTTTTGGGGCAGAGTCGGTCCGTGGATTCAAGCTGGGCAAGGCAATAACAGGAAGGTCAACAAGACAAGCGGAAAACAGAGGGTTAGCATCAGACCTGGGTATTTTAATTTACGTATTTGTTTTATGAAATTTAAGGAATATGATGTGTTATGAGGCTGTCCGTAAGCTAATATGTTTAGCTCAATAAATTTATATGTTCTGGTGATTAATCTATTTGTGCACTTGAAATGATTTATATCAAATTTTTATTTCAAGTCACTACACATGGTATCAGAGCTTTTTGTTTGAAATCTGGGCCTGAAGGCCAAAGCTCCAAGCTCTAGCTCCAGTCCCACCTAACCTGCAAACCAAACGCACTATTATTTTGATTATATATAAACAAATCTAAATATATATAAACAATACGAATTGAAAATGAAAAGGTACTGAACTCGAGCTAGTCATTGGAAACCTATTTCAGAGCATACATATAGTTAACATAATAATAATAATAATATATTTATATATAAAATAAACAACAAAATCATAAAAAAAAAACAATACAAAAAAAACACAAAAGAAAACATAATGAAATATTTCATCTTAAATCACTTGTGACTTACAAGGATAAAATTCATAAATAACCTATTTCAGAGCCTTCTGCCGCAAGCTCCTCGGTAGATCATTCCACCCCTTCTTTGATTATAGAATGCTTACTTGATTGACGAAGAAATCAGACTCAATGACATGCAAAAATTGATCAATTGGTCATGTGTCCAAGTGAGCCAGAGGCAACTGTGAGAAAATTCTCGTAAACAAGCCTGCACTTCATGTATCAACTGAAATTTGTCTGTTCTTGCAGGCCTATACTGCAAACAGTACATGACAACCCCTCTCCTTTCCTTGAACATGTGAATAAGTGCTTCCTTGCAATGCTAATCCCTACTGAGTCACACAGGTTGTGGGTTCTGCATTTATATAAAATTAACTTACTATTAAATAACATAACAAATAACAAGATCAACGTATATTTGAGGGGCAAAATCACCTTTCATGGTAAGCAATTAAAGATTAAACTCTGTCACATTTCCTTAAAGTACTTCAGAACTTGCTTCAAGAGAAGGTCGTGTATAAAACATAAATCAATCAATTGATCTTATCTTGACAAATCTCTTAACAGAACCACCGTTAGTATGAAACTGCTAAATACTTAGTCAAGAAAATGAAATATAAGTCAATTCAACTTCCAATCCAAAGTGGCAACTTCCACGGGTTTCTTTATTTCATAAAATATCTACTCATATACAATGAAGAAAAGTAGGGGGGTCCTATGTCTTCATCGGAAAATATAGTGATAGAGAAAGCTACTTTCCAGAATTGTTAAATGGAGATAAAAACTTACATCCGATACACCTGCTGCTCTGCAAAAATGGAACTAAGTACTTTACCCAATAAACTTACTACTTCTCAATCGATCCTGTGTTGAGATAAGCGCCACTTTTCACACTGACTGTTAGTTATCCTGAATCAAAAATCTTACTGAAATTTTCAAGTAACAATACTCAGTCCAAAGATCGCTAGGGTTGTCCCTAACCAAACCTGGCGCCAAGATCAGTCTAGAATAATTAATGCTTAGATTCTGCCATCATTGGCACCAAATATTTTCATGGAAGAGAATACCAGCTTACCTTTCTTTACATAAAATCTTATAGGATTCAACGTATAAATGAGGATAGTAAAGCGGGACTTAGCAAAGAATAAAAACAGAATGCCAAGGAGCCATATCTTTGCAACACAGCCAATGCCATACACGAGTCAAAGCCAATGCACAAAACTCAATGCCCAGCCACAGAGAGAGGATTCACGAGCTATACAAACAGAGCGCAAGCTCCAAGCTCCACGCACCACCTACACAACACGCGGGTTAACAACACCCAACCACTGAAACTTTGCTTGATTCATGAAGAAATTTATTCGGCTATTACACATGAAAATTTATTTGTGAAGAAATTTATTGAGACCTGAACTTTCCCAGCTCGAAACAATATCATTTCAGGGAACAATATCTCCAAGAGAGAGAAGGAGAAACCTATTCGATATTCCCACCTAGCTCATGGCTGGATCCATGCAAAGGCTCTTTGAATGGAATACATTAAACGGTATGATCACCGGGAATATGTAAAAAGTATTACCTCAGAATTTTATGTTTTGATGGAATAAAATTACAAACTGATAAATGATTCAACCCTCCAGCATACCTTAGGATGAACAGATCTACAGGCATCGCAACCAGGAGCGTAGAAATCTACAACAACAAGTTTGTCTCCGACAGTTAGAAGAGAATCAACCAATTCCTGGGTTGAATGAACTTCAACCATATTTGGTGTCGTTCCTTTTTCCCATGACCTCTTGAAGCAAGGTGCTAAACTTTGGAACAACCCCAACAACCAACGCGCCAAGGGAGATAGGTGAGGCATACATGTCTGTGCTGCACGAACCTGCAACGAAAATGTTTTGGGTTCTCTGACTCTCCTTTGCACCTGAGATGTCTTGGGCTCCCAAGGATTAAAAAAAGAACCATGTAGCTGGCTGTTGGAAAACGAATTAGCCGGTCTCCGACACAAACTAATGGTATTAGAGGAGAAACCATTTTCCATTAGCCTGAACGAAACCATAAAACTCTTAGATTTTGATCTGGAAGGCAGATTAATTGCACGAATTGACAAAGGGGCCAACAACCTCTCCTACCAGCAAAATGCCATGCACAAAGCCATGACTAGACCAACACCAGCGCACACGAGGCCACGAAGAGGAGTCTCTAAAGGGATGAGCACATGGGGGAGGGGGCACATGGGCCTCATGCGAGGACCCATGATGCCGATTTCTTATATATAAAGTATTTCACGAGTAATTATATATATATATATATATATATATTTAAAATTTTAATTGTTTAAAATTAATTGTTTAAATTTTTTATTATTATTTAATTATAATTATTTTAAAATAAAGTTTCAAGAATTATTTATTTTAATTTTAAATTCTTAAGTAAATTGTTTTAAATTAGTTTGAAATTTAATTAGGTCTTTACACATGTTAATTTAACCAAATTAATTAGGTATTTTTTTTTTTAAATGAGTAATTTATTTATTTTTTTGAATTATTTCACTTAATTAAAGGGTTTTGAACCCGCGACCCCCACCAAGCGATGCGCCTTAAGAAGAGAAATAACACCAACGCTCCACACATATCACGTTTACAAATAAATTCGCATATAAATAGTTTAATTATTAATAATAGCAAGGTACTAGCCTGAAGAATAATCTCCAATTATCCAAGCATCAGGCTCATGAGACCTTACACACAACTCATTGAGCCAAGCACCAAGTCCCTCCACTCCATTCCACCAGTCAATTCAATGCTGAATCTCAATGCGGCATTCGACAATGCCAACACTACACGCCAGGGAAAAGCTTCCGAGTCAAGCATTGGAGGATATTTAGTCGTAAGCAAAAAGTTAAAAGGGCTTAGACTAGGACAAGCGAGAAGGAGGCAGCATAAGCACTAGGAGAGTAAGCATAGGAAGTGGCGAGTATGGCGCAAGTCTAGCGTAGCTACAAGGCAAGGGAACCAATAGTTTTTTTTTTTTTTTCGCATAGGGGCGAAGAAAATCAAGCTTAGACAGTTAATCCTAATCCTAACCTAGCCAATCCCCTAAAGGAGTAATGTCTGTTTACAGACAAGTAAAGAAAACTTATGCCTAACCCTATTTCTAGTTTGAGTAGCACCAATTTGAAACATCCTCGAACTCACCCTAACAACTTGGTTGATGCAGGTTAAAGCATACAGGATGGTTAGGACTCGAGGGAGTCAAGGCAGGGGAGCATCATCGTAAGCATCGCCAACACCGCCAGTGCCACCACCACCATCGCCCGAACTAGCCCTCATACTGCACTCGTTGGAAGCCATTAATGAGACTTTAAAGGGGCGACAACTGACAGAGACTGAAGTGGAACCCCCACCATCTGGAATGGGTAATCCAGAAGCGTCAAGGGATTTAGGGGGAGGACCTCCACCCGAAGACATCATGCGAGAATTGCAGAAGATCAAACTTTCGGAGTTTTTCGGGGGTCACGCCAATGAACCCGCGGAAGCATGGTTGGAAGGCATGACAAGGTGTTTTGCCTTCAGAGACTATGCGTCCAACTCAAAGGAGAAGATTGCAATTTTTTAGTTAAGAGACAACGCCTTGAACTGGTGGGGCAACTTGGAAAGACAGCTGCACCTTACCCCAGATACAGTATCTTGGGAACTTTTCGAGGAGAGGTTCTGAAGGAAATATCCACCAGCATACTACGAGGAACAATAGGTAGGGGCATTTCATGCCTTAGTACAGGGAGACAGAACTGTAGAAGAATATGAGATCAGATTTATGGAACTGGTCAAATATGTTTCGTATATGGATAATGATCAACGACAGGTAGAGCATTTCGTCTATAGATTGAATCCTAAGATAAGAGCTATGGTGCGGATGGGGAAACCGTCTTCAGTAGTGGAGGCGATGGAAAATGCCGTTACCCGGAAGAACACATGAACTTAACTGGGGGTACAAGACCAACATTTCCACATCGCCCTGGATTTGTAGGAAAGGCCCAGAGGACATTTCCTAGGGGAGGGGGCTCAAGGCCACGACCATATGGTAACAAAGTCGCGCCAAGGAAAATAGCTGCAGGGATTTCAATGGCAACGAGTGCAACATCTTGTTCATCACCAACGGTGCAGACAGGTCTACGACCATCTCAGGGAACAACGAGTAGGGGCAGGGGTTCCAGGGGAAGGAAGTCATTTCAGAGACAATCACATAATAGTACACAAGTTCAATCTCGTGTTACCTGTTGGGGGTGCGGAGGACCCCATTACCAGCATGATTGTCCGGAGTTACAATCAGGGTTTGTGCATAGAGAAGGAAAGACGCCGATGGGGAGATCGAGTGCCAGCCACCAGATTTACGCAGCGGTTAATAACCGCCAGGACGAATATCAATCCATGATGGTGGAGTCATCAGGTACGCTAAATCATATCAATGTTAAGATTTTGTTTGATTTTGGTGCGACAGATAGTTTCATTTTACCATCTGCATTAGAAAAGAGTGGGTTGGCAGCCTACGAGCACGACGACTTTAAACAAGTCGAGATGGCTTCGGGGGAAAAACAAGCAGTAGGACCTAGTGTCGATAATTGTATAGTAGACCTGGGAGTGTGTACTACCAGGTTGAAGGTATACATCACTGCTCTCGGGGCATATGACCTAATCATTGGAATGGATTGGTTAGCAGCTCATCGAGCTTTGGTAGATTGTTTCGCAAAGAGGGTGCTTTGTGTCAACGATGAAGGAAGACCAGTAGAGATCCAGGGTGTACAGAGAAAAGTGTCGTTACGCTTTATATCAACTATGAAGGTTAAGCGATGCTTGAGGCAAGGGTGCCGATTGTATGTAGTGGAAGCAATGAATGAAAGAAAGGGACCCTCATTGGATCAGTACCTGGTATTGTCATAATTTCATGATGTTTTTTCGAACGAGTTACCAGGGTTACCTCCTGAGAGGGAGCTTGATTTGACCATTGAGATAAAACCTAGTGCAGAACCAATCTCCAAGACTCTGTATCGGATGACAGCACCGTAACTTTGTGAATTGCAAATGCAGTTGAAAGAGTTACTAGACTTAGGGCTAATAAGGCCTAGTGTTTCACCCTGGGGTGCGCCGGTAATTTTTGTAAAGAAGAAGGATGGATCCTTACGACTGTGTATAGACTACATGGACTTGAACCATGCTACAGTGAAAAATAGGTACCCAATGCCGCGAATAGATGACCTCTTCGATCATATGAAAGGAGTAGCGGTATTCTCAAAGATTGATTTGCAATCAGGGTATCATCAGTTAAGGATTAAGGAAGGTGACATCCCAAAAACTGCCTTCCGAACTCGGTTTGGACATTACGAGTTTGTTGTAGTACCTTTCGGATTGACCAATGCACCAACAATATTCATGAGCCTCATGAACGACGTATTCCATAAGTACTTAGACCATTTTGTACAAGTCTTTCTAGATGACATCCTCATCTATTCCAAGAATGAAAGAGAACATGAGGAACACTTGCAAATAGTGTTGTCCTACCTTAGAGAGAACAAATTGTATGGGAAGCTGTCGAAGTGTTCCTTCTTCCAGAAAGAGACCCACTATTTAGGTCATATCATTTATGATGAAGGAATCTCTGTGGGCCTAGAAAAGGTAAAGGCCATTATGGAGTGGCCAGTGTCGAAAAATTCCCATGAGGTGAGAAGCTTCATGGGGCTAGTCGGTTATTATCGGAGATTTGTGGAAGGATTCTCCAAAATAGTGAAACCCATCACCACCTTCCAGCGTAAGGGGGTCAGGTATGAATGGACATAAGAGTGTGATAGTGCATTCATTGAGCTTAAGAGGTTACTAACTAGTGCGCCAATTCTACAAGTGTCGGATATGGAAAATGACTTCACAGTCTGCACGGATGCCTCGAAGCAAGGGTTGGGGGCCGTGCTAATGTAGGATGGAGGAGTGATAGATTATGCATCAAGGAAATTGAAGAAGCACGAAGAGTTATGCGCGACTCATGATTTAGAGTTGGCAGCTGTAATGTTAGCTCTGAAAATTTGGAGGCACTATCTTGTGGGGCGAAACTTTGAGCTCAAAACATACCATCAAAGTTTAAAACATCTCTTCACTCAAAGAGATCTAAATTCCAGGCAAAGGCGATGGAGTGAGTTTATTAGTGAGTACAATTTTGGTATTTCGTACATCAAGGGAAAGGAAAATGTGGTCGCAGATTCCTTGAGTAGGAGACCATGTATCTTCTCCTTGGTAACCTTAAAGGTCAATTTGAGGGAACATGTGTTGACACAACTCCCAGGAGACAATTGGTATTTAAAGGTTACTTCAAACCTCCAGAGCGGGAGGTAGTTAGATCCAAAGTATGAAGGATATAGTCTAGAAACATACAGATTGTTAAGATATTGAGGAAGGATGTACATCCCTGAGAATGGGGATATTCGAAGCATCATACTGAAGGAAGCCCATAGAGCACTTTATTGTGCGCATCCAGGTGTGAAGAAGATGTATGCAGATATGAGGAAGCTCTTCTTCTAGGTAGGAATGAAGCATGATGTAGTCCATTTCATCGCCAAGTGCCTAGAATGTCAACAAGTGAAAGCCAACCACCATCACCCGACAGACCTCCTACAACCACATGATGTTCCTATGACCAAGTGGGAAGTCATCTCTATGGATTTTGTTGTGGGGTTGCCGCTCACATCCCATAGACACAATGCCATTCTTGTGATAGTGGACAAGTTAACCAAGAGTACTCATTTTATTCCGGTTAGAGACACTTACGATGTCACTGATGTGGCAGGTGTGTTTGTTAGCGAGGTCATCTGTTTGCACGGGATACCTAAGAAGAGCATTTCAGATAGGGACTCCAGATTCACTTCTAGGTTTTGGACAAGTTTACAGTCAGCGTTGGGGACTCAATTGAACTTAAGCACAACTTATCATCCTGAAATAGATGGGCAAACTGAGAGAGTAAATAAAGTCATGGAAGACATTCTTAGGATGTATGTAATGGATAATCAAACCCAGTGGGAGAAGTACCTACCTTTGGTAGAGTTTTCCTACAATAACAATTATCATAGCTCTATCAGAATGCCACCCTACGAAGCTTTGTATGGGAGGCCATGCAGAACGCCATTAAGTTGGGATAGACTAGAATACCAAGTAACAGTTGGGCCAGAATTGATTCAAGAAATGGAAGAGCAGGTGATTCAGATTAGGCAGAGACTAAAGGAAGCACATGACAGGCAGAAAAGCTATGCGGATGCACATAGGACCGACCGAAGTTATGAAGTGGGAGACCAAGTTTTCATTCATATCAGGCCTAATAAGAGTACCATATGGTTTGGGAAGGGGAAAAAGTTGTCACCTCGATTTATAGGACCATTCAAGATCCAAGAGAAAATTGGACCCGTTGCATATCGTCTCGTACTGTCACCCCACTTGCATAAAACTCATAATGTATTTCATGTATCTGTTTTACGTCATTATGTTGCTGATGAATCACATAAACTAAATTGGAAGGAATTGCAGGTATCGAACGTGGGAACCCTCACGGTAGAACCGTTACGCATATTGGACCGTAGAGTTCGACAACTCAGAAATTGTCTGGTAGACCAAGTTAAGGTCCAGTGGGACAAGTATAGTCCAGGATCTCCTACTTGGGAAGACGCTGAGACACTACGGCGAGACTATCCCTCACTTTTTTTGACCACCTCGAGAGCATGTTTCTCGAAGGTTGGGTGTATGTAACACCACCTTTTGACTTAGACAGCCAGGATTACCTGAGGCCTATATACTTTATTTTCTAGTCACAATGAAACTATTAAGTGATACACCTAAACTTTAAATGTATGAACTTTTATGNTAGTATAGGGAGCTATTCAAGAAAAGAGATGTACAATCTTAACATAGTTCATTCATTTTGTTGAGTTGTAGTTTAAAATGTTTGAAGTTAACCATTGTAGTATAGGGAGCTATTTAAGAAAAGAGATGTACAATCTTAACATAGTTCATTCATTTTGTTGAGTTGTATTTTAAAATGTTTGAAGTTGACATAAGCTACATTCACTTGAGTTAGTTCTTACATTTCTCACCTTATAGCATTTCTTATGTTTCTTATGTTATAGCATGTTGTGACAACAATATCATACTCACATTTTTATATTTATAAGCTAACCAATGTAGTATGAGGAGGTATTCAAGAAAAGAGATGTACAATCTTAACATAGTTCATTCATTTGGTAGGAACATAGTTGTTCATTTAGTAGGAAATTAAGAGTTACATGAATCCATGGTTTTAACACCTCACAATGTCACATTGATCAAAGATTTAAGAGATTAGTTCGTATAGATTTTCATTGTAGCTATGGAAGAGTCTATTAACTCATATGAAGGTGATTTGTAAACTATTTTAGATATTTTAATGGATGGTTGGTCATAAAATATCTTTATCATGTTACTATAAATCTAGTGATAAGATTTACATATTTTAGGAAGTTAATGCAAATCAGTGTGCAATGTTTACATGTAATTTAGCTATAATATTAAAAGCATAATCTCTTTATCAATAAAATTAACCGAGAAAATAAGAACGAATCTGCATTAATAAAATCACACCACAGAACACCATGGACATAAGATTTGCCATGGAGAAACCTACAAGGGAAAATGTCCATCTAGTAATAACTATTGTGGATTGTTCTTATTATTCTTAGGCATACAATGAAAATATAGATAAATATTGATTGATATTGAATGACATGGTTATCTTCTCCCTATGTATCATTATATTATCCCACTCCTTTTCATTGCTCAATTATGGAATACAAACTTATTACAACCAGATGGTCCCCATTTCTCCCCTAGTTGTTGAGGTTTAACACCATCTAATCACTGTTAGTTAGAATTAGGATTTTCACATTCTCAAACCCCTCATTAGGCTTAGGGATTTGGACCCTCTTGAATTTTTGGAATTTGGAGTACCATACATCGTTAGTTCCACATGTGTAAGTAACAAGAGTAGACATGGCTGCTACTTGATGTTGTGGTGGCCAAAGCGATGATCAAATTGCCACAAACATAAATTTCTCATATGATCTTTGTTTTCAACACATGATACATGTCGGAAATATCTCAATGACAAGATTGCAATGAAACCACTCTGCCATTTCAGCCATGTTTTAATCCCAAAAATGTGAAGTAAGCTCTAAAATAGGCAATTTTTACTTTTAACCTACTTAGTGAAATTCATGATAGATTTAAAAATGGTCTTGACAAGGCCATAACTCTAGTTTTCCACTCCATAAAGCATCAAGAAAGAGAAAAAACATATATTGATCAATTTGAATCAAAGCTCCTTATTTGTGGAGGCTTTTGGCTCCCAAAAGTTTTAATTCTAAGAGGCAATTTTTAGTTTTGACCCTACTTAATGGAATTCATGTTTGATTTTAAAAATGACCCCAACATGGCCATAACTCTAGTTTTTCACACCATAAGGTACTGAGAAGTACAAAAAATATATATTGATCTATTTGATTCAAAGCTCCTTAATTTTGGAATCTTTTGGTCTCTAAAAGTTTTGCTTCTAAGGGATGAGGAAAAAATACTCACCACTCTCCTTGGAGTACCACTTTGCCTTGCTAAATAGTTTCGATTTCATTCCACCTTGCAAGAGTTATTACTATCCCATTTATTTATTTTAGTCTTAATATGAAAAAGTATATCTTCTACTAACTCTTTGTTAGGGACCTACCCTAACCTCCCTACTCCAGGGTAATTAGGAGTTAGTTAATTAATGTATGAGGCCATCATATTTGAAAAAAACCCACAGTTAATTAATGTATGAGGCCATCATTTTTGAAAAAAACCCATTATGTTATTAGTGAGTACTTAGTCAATGTAAAAGAATCATCTTTATTAAATAAGGCCCACTAGGTAGTTGGTACGCATTAATGATGGAACCACAAGTAGTTAGGTTTTTGTTAGTGAAAAACTATTTATAGAGACAGTAGGCTATGTAGTGTTGTGTCAAGTGTTGTTACTATATTGGAGCTTAGAGCAAAGGAGGTTTACCCCTGAAACAAGCCCATGAATATTGTTCTCTTTTTTTAGATTATCAATACAAGGGTTATATATCATTGTCTCTTTTATTTTCTTTTTTATAGTTTATATTTCTTAAATAATTGATCCATAATCAATGTTTCTACTAGTTAAGTACACTACAAGTGGTATTAGAGCTCTTTCTTTTGCCCTCATGCACCCAATTTTTATATTTTTTTAGAGGCTAGAGACATGTCTAACATCTTTAAACATAGAGATCTCTCATTCAACACTTAAAATTGTTGTTGGGGAAAGCATACACACATGGATTCATACAAGTGGAGTCACCTAGTTGGACACCCTTATACATCAGTCTCTGTTGGTACCCCAACGAGTAGTATCACATTTGATATAATCTACCTACATATTTGATCTTCCATGTACCTCGAAGTACATTGGAAGCCCCTAGGTGCCCATGAAAATAACCTTACATAAGCCTCTTGTTCATCTTTTTGCTACAACACACCAAGAATAATGCTTAGGAGATAACTCTTACATAATAGGGAATCGGGTAGTACAATGAAGGGTATGGTCTATCCTCCTTAGTTGGTGCCATGAAAGATTCAATTGAGCACCATTATGGAAAACCTTAGTTATATCACAGAGCTATAGTGATAGACACTCCCTCATGTGTAGTGTTAGGAAAAGAGGAACACTTCCACACTAAACCTAGTAGAAGAGAGGAAGAAAGATTTAATCAAGAAAGTAAATGACAAAGAAAACACACAATACAAAGAGATTTTACCCTGGAAAACCAACTGAGAAAACCAACATTCCTTGAGCATTTTTCTCTCTAGTTGTCTTATTCCTTCAAAATAAAAGGTTACATGCCTAACATTGGTCTACACTTAAGAAACAATCGACATCATACCTTATTTCTTTACACAATAATAACCTTGTAGTCAATTCGGCTTACATCTACATGACCAACAACCTCTAAAACGATTTCTCTAAAGATTAGTTTTTACAACATTACAACACGCCTTATTTATAATATTTACAGTAATTAAACCCTAAAGAAAGGCACCCAAAAATGGTTACAGAACCTTGCAGATCATTGGCTACAAATCCTGCTAATCTCGGGATTTTGGTACAATCTACTCTAAGTCAATTTAACAGTCGATTACTAATAAACTTTCATTCGGTCTTCAATCGGTTTCCATGCACATGCCTATTGGCCTCTTTTCAGTTGACCTCTTCGACTTGTTGTCGATTTCTTCGACTTTGACTTTACCCGGTTGATCATCCTCTACCTTCGACTTGCTTTCAATTTCTTTAACTTCAAATTTACCTGGTCGATCCACTTCGACTTTAGACTTTCACTGCAAAGAATATAACAACCCAACATTCGCCCACTTGTTGTCTTCTTTGTTGAAACCGAGAGATTTCTAAACTCTCATTCAAAAATCTAGGGAAACAATTCCCATTACCTCTCTGCACCAAGAGAACTTCACAACACTCATAGACTTAGTCAAAATGTTTCCTATGTTTTCCAACATGTCTACTTTCTCCAGCAACACCTTGCTGCTTTTCACCATGTCTCTCACAAAATGGTATTGTACATCAATGTGCTTAGTCTTGGAATGATACATTGGGTTCTTTGCCTGAAATATTGTGCTTTGACTATCGCAAATTATCTTCATGACTCTCTGCTCAAACCTAATTTCTAAACACATCCTTTGCAACCATACTGCTTCTTTTCTTCCATGAGTGGTTGTCATATATTCAGCTTTTGTCGTTGACAAGGCTATGACCTTCTATCTCTTACTCATCCAGCTGATTGCTCCATCAAACATCTTGAACAAACATCCACTAGTTGACCTTCAAAGATCCAGATCTCCATCCGAGTCTACGTCGACAAAGCAATGTACATCTAATTCACTGTCACTTCTAGGTTTTCCTTGGTAGCATATAGCATAGTCTTTTGTGCCACACAAATACCCAAGTACTCTCTTGACAATTGTCCAGTTCTCCTTTCCAGGTGTCGACATGTATCTACTCAACACTCCCACTACATGGGAAATGTATGGTTGAGTGCATACCATCACATACATTAGACTACCAACAACAATTGCATAGGGAACATGTGCCATGTCCTCTTTTTCCTCCCATGTCCTTGAACATTGTTTAACAGTTAGCCTTGCTTCGACATGAATTGAAACCTTCACATTTTTGCAAGCCTACATGTTGAAACATTTCAAGATTGTTTTAATATACTTCTTTTGGTTCAACTAGAGATTTCTATTTTCTCAATCTCTCTTGATCTCCATTCCCATAATGAAATTCGTTGCACCAAGATCCTTCATGTCAAACTTGGAGGATAGTTGCTTCTTCACCTCCTTTATTGCGTTCATGTTGTTTCCAATTAGCAATATGTCGTTGGCATACAATGCTACATATATGAAACATTCACCTTCTTCTTTGGAATATATGCAGTGATCAACTTTGCTTCTCACAAATCCCAAACTAAGGATGTATGTGTCAAAATTTTGGTACCACATCCTTGCTGATTACTTTAGACCATAAAGGGCTCTTTTCAATTTGCACACCAAATATTTCTTGCCCCTTACTATAAATCCTTTAGGCCGTTTCATGTAGATTTCTTCTTCCAAGTCCCCATGTAAGAACATTGTCTTTACACCCATTTATTCTATTTCTAGGTCAAATGATGTAGCCAGAGACATTAGAACTCTAATGGAAGTTAATTTTGCAACGGGAGAAAAATCCTCACCGGAGTCAACTCATTCGACTTGGTAATATCCTTTTGCTACCAGTCGAGCTTTGAATTTCTCAACTTGACTTGGGACGTTCATTTTCTTCTTGAATACCCACTTGCTTCCAATGGGATTTCTTCCATTTGATAATTCAAGTAAATCCCATGTCTCATTATTATGCAAGTATTCCATCTCTTCAACCATGGTTTCCTTCCATATTTTTCCCTCTACTAATTCGACTTCCTCCTCGACTGACTTGAGTTGTTCATTAGTGGCAGTTAACACAAATCAGAATGAAAGTTGGGAAGACTATACCTTTCGACTGGTTTTATTACTCATTCTAACCTCCTTATAATCAGGGTCGATTGTTTGACTTCTTCATCTAATTCAATCAACTCATCTGAATCAACTTCTTCATTCCTCAAATCAAACCGCACCATCTCTGGATTATTCTCTATTTGAACCATCACTTAAGACTTAGACTTCCTTCTGACTTCTCTGAAGACCACATATTGATTGTACATTGTGTTCCTTGATGTAGGATCACATAGATTATATCCTTTCTTTCCTTCTTTGTATCCAATAAAAATACACTTGACTACCTTCTTATCCATCTTGCTTCTATTTTCCTTGGGAATGTGCACAAATACATCACAACCAAATATTTTGAGATGTGAAATCGAAGGCTTCTTACCAAAACATACCTCATGTTGAGTTGTGTCGACTAGCAATGACAAATGAGACATATTCACTAGATAATTTGAAGTGTCGACTACCTCTGGCTAGAATTATTGTGCGATCCAAACACCACTGAGCATGCTCCTTGCCTTGTCCATCAATGTTTTTTTCATTCTCTCAGCAACTCCATTTTGTTGTGGGGTATATGGTGTTGTATTTTGGAGTGCTATGCTACACTACTTGCAAAAATAATCAAATTCCTTTCCACAAAATTCACCACCGTTGTCAGTTCTCAACACCTTAATCTTCTTATCTGTTTGGTTTCCTAGAAGATATTTAAACTCTTTGAATTTCTTGAAAACCTATATTTTCTTCCTTAGGAAATATATCCATGTCTTCCTAGAAAAAACATCTATGAAGGAGACATAATACAAGGATCCACCAAGTGAAGGCACTGAAACAGGGCCAAACACATTACTATGAACAAGTTCTAGAATCCCCTGTGCCCTTGTTGCTCCAAATGGGAACCTCACCTGACATTGTTTTCCATATACAATGTTCACAAAAGTCGAATTCTAAATTACATTCAAGAAAATCTTCGACCATACCTTTGTTATGCATAGCTCGAAGTTCTTTTTCTCCAATATGTCCCATCCTCTCATGCCATAACACGGTCGGGTCATTTTGACGAGGACTTGTCGAGTTGGGTTGAATCAACTCAACCCGAGTCAAGTCGAATTCGATTCAACTTCATAAACAACGATTTTGTTGCATCCATTCAAGTCTACATTCCTTAATAAATTGTATAGGATTCCAATCCGAACTCCTTTTATTAAGACCATTGCACCTTTGACCTTCTTGCATGTATCATTATGAAATAGAGTGTGCACCCCTGCATCACTCATCTTGCTGATAGATATCATGTTTCTTTCCAAACCTAGAATGTGTAGCACACGTAGAATGGTTCTACTCCTCCCATCCTATAGTGTCAGTCGAAATCTTCCTCGTCTAACAATTTTGGTTGTCGAGTCATCCCCCAAAAACACATCTCCTCCCTCATATCGTTCATATTCGCAGAACCATTCTCTATGTGTTTTCATATTATAGGATTCTCCTAAGTCAATCAACCAAGTTCATCTTGATCTGACTGTGTACTAGTTGACACAAGGTACACATCACTTCCTTTATCTGGAGTTGTCTTTCTCTTAGTCGACTGCTTCTCATCGGATACTGTAAAGGATATTTTTTCCTTTGAATTGCAGTCCCTTTTGTAATGCCTAGATTCACTGCATTTCCAACATCTTCTTATTGTCGACCGAATCAGTGATTTAGATATACCCTTCGACTTAGACTTTCTACCGGAGAATTTGCCTTTATCTATGTCAACTGTTTGACCTCCCACCACCCATGCATCTTTAGTCATTCCTTCCATGTTCTTCATTCTCATTTATTCTAATAATAGAGATGCAACCATGTCTTATAGAGCTAATGTGGTTGCATTACTCCCTATAGTCATGAATAAGTTATCCCAAGAGTCTGGAAAACAATATAATATGCTAACACATTTCTCCTCCTCAATGATTTTAATATCCACAAAATATAACTAGATTATAATGGTATTGAATCCATTTAAATGCTCAATCACCAAAGTTCCCTCACTCATCCTTAGAAGATACAACTTCTTCCTAAGGAACAACTTATTTACTAGGGATTTTGACTGGTACAAGCTCCCCCATATTTTCTTAGCCGAATCTTCACCTGAGACATTCAACGGTACCAAATCTGCAAGACAAAGTTGAATCCTACTCCTTTCCCTTCTCTCTATATTCTCTCATTCTTCCCTTGGCATACCTGTCGGGATGGTCCCTGGACAAACTGCTTCACATTTTTCTCGATCTACAAGGAGATATTCAATTTTAAGCTTCCAAATTTCAAAATTATATCCATTGAATTTTTTGGTCTCTATCCTCGAGTTATTCCTCATTCTTTAAGCATAATCTGTAAAGCTTTTTGACTTACGACTCTTACTATACTTAGGGTTTAGCTTAGATCCAAGGTTGTTAAACCAAGCTCTGATACCACATGTTAGGAAATGAGGAAAATTTCAACACTAAACCTAGCAGAAGAGAGGAAGAAATATTTAATAAAGAAAGTAAATGACAAATCAAACAAACAATACACACAGATTTTAGCCTGGAAACCCAACTAGGAAAACTCGCATTCCTTGAACGTTTTTCTCTCTTGTTGTCTTATTCCTTCATAATAAAAGGTTGCATGCTTAACCTTGGTCTACACCTAAGACACAATCGACATCATACCTTCTTTATATACACAAGAACAACCCTGTAGCCAATTTGTCTTACATCTACATGACCAACAACCTCTAAAATGATTTCTCTAAAGATTAGCGTTTACAACATTACAACACGCCTTATTTATAAGATTTATAGTAGGTAAACACCTAAATAAAGGTGCCCCAAAATGGTTACAGATCCTCGTAGATAATTTTTTATAAATCCCGTGAATCTCAGGATTTTGTTATAGTCGACTCTAAATCACCAGTTGTTTACCACTTGACCTCCATTCGGTCTTCAATTAGTTTCCATGCACCCTCCTGTCGACCTCTTGTCGGTTGACCTCTTCGACTTGCTGTTGATTTATTCGACTTCAACTTTACCCAATCGATCCTCCTCGAACTTTGACTCACTGTCAATTTCTTCGAATTTGACTGTACCCGATCGATCCACATTGACCTTCAATATTCACTGCAAAGAATATAACAACCCAACATGTAGGACCTTGCAAACCCTACCCTCTACAAAACAGGTAGCTAAAAAAGAAAGTTTGTTGGATTATAAATAATTTGTGAATTTAGTTAACATAGTAATAATTAGACATGAGTAATACTCCTGTTGGATTTTAAAATAGTCTCATGGACCCAATACTACCATTGTAGGAGATCTATCTCAAGAGACTTCTTGTGCGATGTTGATCACACTAGTATATCTCCTCATTATCCCTTTTTTTTTAACCCAACCACACTATTGTAGGTGACCTATCACAAAAAACTCCTTGTGTGACACTACTCATGTGGCTATAAGTCTCTAGTAACCCTTTTGGTGCACACAAGAACCCCATGGTGGGCACTAAAAACATGACGACGTAAAAATGGCTCACTAACCTAGAAAAATAATCTTTGGGATTGAAAACAATGTCTCTAATATCAAATACAATGTCTAAAAAATTGACAAACAAGTTTCTAAGATAGATAGACTATAGGAATATATCTGTAAGATTGGAATCATGTAAGATTTTTTTTTTGACAACAATAGGTAGCTACATTATATCCTTCCCTTCCTACAACTGGCAAGTGGTTGGATCCATCAATACAACAAGAAGTAGTTGTATCCTCCAATGGAGGTGGGATCGCCTAGGCCACCCTTTCACAATAATCAAGACCAAATGTTGCACATAGTTCCTAAAATATATTTGAACAAGTTTAATGGTTCTAACTTGTTGATAGGGGGAATATCCCACCTTCAACATTATGAATCTCCCCAATGAAAGGTACCAATTAGAAATTTCACTATTTGGAATAGGAAACTCGAATGACCTAGCAACCATTACTAATTTTGTAATTTAAAGAAACACATTCTAAATCCTAAATGCATTCCTGATACAAACAACCAAATTTTGTCCTAATATAGCAACTAGCTAGGCTTTGAAAACACAAGATAAATATGAAATAAACATCCATTCCAACCATTAGAACAAAAAACAGTTTACTATGAAATAATTATTAAAACAATGAAATCACCAATCATTAAAACATGTTAGCCTAATATTAATAACCAATAACCTTTCCATATTCACCACTAGAAACTAATTGAAACACAATAGCGAGAAGCAATTGTCATTTACATGAGAATAGTTCTACACCAAAAGAAATAATATAACAATCATTCTAGCATAACAAAGTAGCGAATAATCCCACATCACATGAACATTGGAATGAGGCTCCAAAAGGTAGCAGTAATTACTTCTTCTTATCAACAATTCTTAAAATATTCTACACGAATGTACAAAAAAAATGTTTTCTCTATCAAGTTTATTTTATTTATATAAGATAAGGAAAGGGAGGTTAATTGTTTTGATTTTATCCATTTGGCTATCTAGTTCCCTTCTTGGCTATTTAGTTTCTTCCTTCAACTATGTTTTCTACCACTTGGGTTTTGTTTTGTTTTCAACTCCATTTCCTTTTTTGGAAGTTTGATTACCTTCTTGACAAGTCAACTTCTCTATTTAGCTATCAATNTCTAGTTCCCTTCTTGGCTATTTAGTTTCTTCCTTCAACTATGTTTTCTACCACTTGGGTTTTGTTTTGTTTTCAACTCCATTTCCTTTTTTGGAAGTTTGATTACCTTCTTGACAAGTCAACTTCTCTATTTAGCTATCAATTTTTCCACTTAGGGGTCCATTTCGATTTTTCATTTCAAACTTGTTATACTCTTGTACCACCCAACGATTTCAATTTCCATTGTTGGTTCAAACTTCCTTTTATTTAGTTATCAAAGTCTCTTCTTGGTATTTTGATTCTCTTTGTATCCATTGTAAGTTACTTGCATGTTAGTATACAAAATACAAGCCATACATACAATTTTATCATCAAACAAAACTCCTTTTTGATATTTTAAATTAAACCAAGCTATAACAAATTCCATAATGCTTTTCTAAGTTTGAGAGTAAGGTTTAAATCAAACATTAGCTAGGACTCAAGGGTCCAAATTTGAGGATTGGGATCAATCAAAAAATATAGACCTAATTGCACATAGTTGGAATAGAGAGGTCCGCTTTGGAAATTGGGGCTTATTGCCAAACTAGGACACATTATTACCACCTTTAGAGAAAGGTAGACCCAATTTGACATCAAGACCATTCATTAAATAAGAGAATGAATTCACATGCAGGAGGTCAGATTTCAAAATCAAGGCTGATTGAGAAATCAAGAATTATTGTAACTATCATTTGAAAAGAAAAGGTCCAATCACAATCAAACTTAAAAGTGGTTTCATATGTGTGAAGAGTATGGAAGGGGTTTCACACATGAAAAAATGGTTTTAAATGTGTGAAGGATTGAATAATGGTGCCATATGTGTGAAGAATATGAAATGGGTTTCACACATGTTGAGGGTTCAAAAAAGGTTTCACACATGTGGAAAAAGCGCCATGGGAAAGGAAAGGCCCAATTTTGAAGTCAAGATTAGTCACTAAATTGGGTCAATATTAGGCACTTTAGTGATTGTAGGGCCTAGTTTTGAAGTTTTGTACCAATCAAGGATAAGTGTCTTTGTAAGGAAATTACCAAACATAGTTTGAAGAAAAGATAAATGAAGAAAATCATAGTGAACAAGGTCAAGAAGTCTTATGGTCTATAGAGTATGAATGATGATGAAAGGGTCCAATATGGAAATTAGGGCCAATTGCCAAATCATGGAAGGAAATAGAAACTAAGTGAAAAGGAGGCTTGATTTGGATATCGGGGATAATTTTGAAATTAGGACCTATAAAGGTTTTGAATTGGTTGAATTTGAAACGAGAAAGAAAAGTTCAAAAGTGAGAAAATTTTGAAAAGAAGGAAGAAATATTCAACAAATATACAAAATAAAGAGATTGAATGAAGAGTAAAGGGGGATTGAATAAGTCAAGGAGATGAATGGGGGGGAGTGATTTGGATATCAAGGTCATCCCAAAATAGGGTCCCCTCCAAACAAAAGTTAATGGAATAAGGACCCAATTTGGAAATTGGGGTCGATTACTAAATCTTGTGGATCAAAGAAAAAGAAAGGTTTGAATGAAAAATAAAAATAAAGTTTGAAGAGAAGAATAGGTGAAAGGAGGCCCCAATTCAGAAATTGGGGCCAAATTCCAAATCAAGACACTGATGAAGTATTCAAAGTGAAAATATGGGTGGATTTGGGTATCAGGACTGATCTAGAAATCAAGGACCATATGAGTTTGAAAAAAGAAGATTAAGAAGGAACACTTGATGAAGGAAAGAAACAAATACTCAATGAGGAATCAATCCCAAGAAAAGAAAATAAGTAAAAATTGAAC
This sequence comes from Picea engelmannii, assembly GCA_009831015.1. Classification (NCBI taxonomy): domain Eukaryota; kingdom Viridiplantae; phylum Streptophyta; class Pinopsida; order Pinales; family Pinaceae; genus Picea; species Picea engelmannii. Next base: position 52,982 of record ML811369.1, on the reverse strand, counting down.
AAGTAAAACATGAAGGCCCATCTAACTTGACAATCTGAAAGAAAGAATCAATGCCGAAGGAAATGTGAAACTATGGTCGACGTGTTGTGTAAGATAAGGAAGCATACCCTGATCAATAACAAGTGAAAAAGTGGGGTCCCAATTTTTTCCTAAAACTTGGGGTGGGTGGGTTTGAGGGCTCAAAAAATGATGACACGCTGAGAAAATACATGAATCTCTAAAACATTTCTTATTCAATCATATTTTTAACAAGAAGATATATATTTAGGAAGAGACATACCTTAGAATTCAAGAAAATGTATTTTTTAGGTCCTCCCCTTGTCACATGAATCTAGAGTACTCCAATCATACAAGTTATGATATTTAATATCCTTTTCTTGAATATAGAAAGTGCGAAGTTTATTTACTTTAATACCCACCTAATGTTTTAGGTAACAGTCATAATCACAAGGTTTTAGTTTAAAATGGGGTTGAAGATTTTGAGCAGATAGGTTATTTCACTTTCTTGTGGTGTTGTTCCATTATCCACTAGTGTTCATAGCAATATTTGAGTCACCAAAATCACAGACATTGTTCCACTACCAAAAAATATCCATAGCCCCAAAGGATTTATGTTATAAACTAACTTCCTTTCCCAATCCTTTTCTTTTGAATAATGGATAGGGGGGAGCAATGTTTTCACACTTACATGGATAATTACTTGTTATTAGGAAATCATTGGCCATGCCTAACAAGAATATGCCCCAAATATCTCTAAAACTTGGATGTATGACTAAAAACCTTTCACATCATGTGATCCTTTAATGTGAAAGGATGATATCTCCAGGCTGGTTGAATCATCACTAAACTAAATTTTCAAGATCTTCTAGGAATCAATTATTTGGGGAAGCCCCAATTCCACCACAGTTTTAAATTTTAGTAAAATGGAAAATGTATTAATAACTTCTTTATTTTAGGGCATCACTAAGAAGTAAAATGATGTATTACAAATATTATGAAGTGTGTCTTCTTTTTACAAGGCCCCACATTTAACCAATCAGGGAAAAAAAAACAAGTTAACCAAGTGGACAAGCCATGAAAGGTTAAAATAATTGTAGAAAAGTCATGCAAGATAAAATCTCATAGAAATGTAAATTACTAAGATAAATTCATGAATCAACTTTTAAAAACAAGATAAATGGTGCCTAATTCCAGGCTTGGATTTACATGCTTGGGCCATCTAATGGGATACAGAATTGCAACAAGGATGTTGTACTCCTCAGCTTGTAACTTTATATTGTTAACTCAGGGATGTGCTTCTTTGAAAAAGTATTGTGCACTAGGTGTGAAAACTACATAAGGAAGCCTATCTATGTAATAGGGAGGCATATCAACTTTATGAATGCAAGGTATACTCAACTAAGAGAAGTTGAAAAGTATTGAAGCAATATTCAAAAGAAAGTTGAAAATAACTTAAGGAAAAGAGATGAAAAATAGAACTTGAAAGCACCAACTAATCAGAGTTTAACCCTACTTAACTTGACATGGATGAAATATGAAATTAAATTATGCAAACCCAAGTAATTTTCTATACTACAATGTTAAAAGAAACTCATAACAAAACATAATTAAACCTACTAAAATTGAGTTTAATATATAGCACTTAACCTACTCTAAATTTTATTCAAATCACTTAGAAAATAGAGCTAATTATACTTGAAGTGACATGCTACAAAGCTAAATCAAACATAATTGAAAATTACCCTTTATCAATGACATAATACCACAAAACACACTTGAAATGTCATGCTATAATTTGCAACAAGAAATAAGGACTAGTTATAGAAAATGATGCATAACATGAAATGGAAATAAGATGGACTAAACTCAGCTGAAAGAAAAGGATTATAATCACAATATAAAGGTTCCCTATTCATCCTTGAGTGGGACCTACCACGTATTCTACAGGGAATTTGAAAAGGATACCAAAAGTAATAAATATGTAAGTTAAATTCCTGCATTATAATATTAATCCATGGAAAAAATACATCCTCAAAGTGTTCAAATTCCTTAGCTCTAAAAGAGTTCCTAATTCTAAAAAATAACAAAGACTTTCTAGGGCCTAGCCCCTAGATTATAGTTATGAAAAAGGATTGCATTAATCATCCCTTCAATTAGTCCTTGATTGAAGAGATCATGTCCTTAGAATCCTTATAATCATAGGCCTATGTTCTAGGGATCAAATCCGTTTCTTGATTAACTTTTCTCAATCAACAATTCAAATGGATATGAAGATGGATTTGGTGCCTTGGGTGATTGAAGGCTTGGAAATCCTTGGAGGTTGATGAGGGGACATAGTGCCCCTTTTATTTCATGCAATATTGGTGAAGAGCCTCCTTGAACTTCTACTTGCTTGAGGAATAGGTTAGTGTAGTTTTAGACATGTATGAAATCATCAAACTCCTAACTAAACTAGGATACAACACACACTCAATTATCCAAATCATTTCATTAACAATCAATTGCACAAAAACCAACATAAATATTTTGATCATGGTCAAGAGAGATTTTAGGGAGTACAAAGGTAATGATAATATCCCAAAAAAGGGGCCTCATGATACAACAATTGGGAGGCCCATCATCACCCCCCATATTAAGCTTTTGCACACCCTTATGCAAACAAAAATGATGTAGTTATTGTTGTTGTTGCCTAACTTTTTGATTTCTATTGTTGATATATAAAATCCTATCTTAAATCATATGCCATAACTTGGGTGATGGCACCCTTTCCATGGTACCCAACATTTATCTCAACCTTCTTCCACTCTTCCCTCTTGTTGATCTAAAAGATTGTCAAAGTATTAAGATAACATCATGAGGATAAATCCTCTTGAATTTTCGTAGAGGTGGTAGTCCCCTTTCAGTGTATTACAATTTACAAAAAATTCTATAAAATACTAGGCTTTCAAAAAATAAATATTCACATGCAAATAATGCTTGAGAAAAGACTAGGCATGTTAAGAAAATGAATATTTACAATATGATAAAAAATTGTAAACCATAAAAGTAAGAAATTTCAAAAGACAACATTTCCATCATATCATGATCAATATAAGGCATATCATTGGATAAGATAAGAAATATAGCCCGAATTTGCAGAGAAATTAATGGGATTATTCCATTATAACTCAAAAAATATTTCGATAGATACATAGTTGAAATATCATGCTTTAAACTCAAAGCATGAGAAATCACTAATGTAGTGCCCCAAATAGTTCTCTAGGGATCCTAAAAAATATACAAATGTTTAAAAAATAATAATGTCTATAATGTTCATAAAAGTAAATGGAATTCGTCCCTCAAACATGATTGGAATTGGGCTCTCGTAGACCATGAAATTAAAGAAAGAATGGAATATAGAAAGGAGACATAGTCAAGGGTCATCCTTTGGTTTCAAAAATCCTAATACAACAAACGTTGGATGAATACTAACTGAGAAGGAAAAAATGAATAATATGATTACTTGACTTACTATGATGGAAAGTACCCTCTCATTCATTTTCTTGTTGAAGTGCTTCTTGTAGAGTGTTCGGTTGGAGATTATGTGATAGTTGTAACTACTTTTTGGTGATCTAGTTCATTTATCTTTATCAATGTGTTATTCAATCATAATCCTATATACTCCTACATGGGAGAAACCATCGTCTCATGTTTAATTCTTGCATTGAGTAATTCTTTTTCAATTTATTTAATATCAAAACTGAGTTGGTGCAACATGTCTTCAATATCTTCATTCTTATTTACATAGTAGATCAACCAATCTTCTACTTCCTCTTTCGATTATTCATTTATTTCATTGAACTCATTTTCCCATGAAATCTTTAGAGCATCCAAGTATCCTTGTAACTGATATTTAGAAATTACAATTGAATGAATTATCAAATGTGGGCCCCTTATCTCCTTCGTCAAATCAACAAGCTTTAAAAATAATTCACCCCTCTTGGTATTTATGACATCACATTCCTTGAGTAATTCTTTTAAACATTCAATTCTTTTTAACCAACCTGCATTAATCTTCCTAAATTGAGTTTTAGATGAGAGATTCGTCTCTCTCCTTTGCATATCATTCATATTGGATATTTTGGCAGAAAATGTTCTGACAACTTCCTTTCAAAATTATCATCACTATCCAGGTCCTTTTGGAGATATTATTTAAAATTTGTAATCCTCGAGGAAAGTATAGTAGAACTAGTAGTTAGTTCCCATATCTCAAATATTAGAGCAATTCGTTTTTGGATATTCTCTTCAATAGACTATCTACTGGTTGTCAATAATTTGGAGGTACTCCTTACTCTAGGAATTGATTCTCGCATATCTTCTAAAGTGTTAAGAGGTTCGATGGGGTCAATTGGCTCGATGAATAAAGGCTTCAACATCAAGACATTTTCTAATTATTTTATTTTTATTTTAAGACCTATTTTTCTTGTTCAATTTCATCAATTGAAGACTTGAGTGCTTCTTTGATTCCTTTGTGAAATTGCATGTCTTTTGAGGGTGTCACCCCTTGTAAATCAATCTCAGAGTTCCAATTTTTGGTAACCTTTTTATTTTTCAAGTTAATTTTTTCAATTAACAACTTTTTAGATTCTTTGTTAAAACATGCATGGTGCAATGTGAAAAAATCTTCCTCAAAGAACAATGGCTCTTGACAAGCCAATTCTTGTATTATTGATCTATTTTCTAGCAATATTTATGCAGCCTTGTCTGTAATATCCCCTTTCTAAACCCTTGATTATATGTAATTAATCATAATTAATGATTTTCATGCAATGGCATGTAAATATTGTAAATGCATTAATGTTTAACTGATAATTCCAACAACTGAATGTGGGGTGAAGCATTAAAAATACTAGACATGATACCACTAGATGAAAGAGTGAAGAAAACTAGAAAGGGGGTTCATCATGCTAATATGGAACAATCCTCCTTACTAAAATATTTGACTTGGAAATGATAGGTTATTTCCCTTTATCCTGATTTCAAGGAAAAATTAGTTAATGGAAAGGGGTGGGTAGTTGAAAAAACAACCACCCCAATGAATACATGTATGGAAATATGACTAGGAAAACAACAACTGCTAGTAAAAGGTACCATGGAGTACCGTCTCACAATCACCCAAATTCACCCATGAGTTGGCTTCTGACATAAGGAAATGAGGGATAGGTTGAGAACCTTCCCGAGTGATTATGTGTAGGGGACGCATGCATGGGGAGAGAGGAACAAGTGTGTGTAACAGAGAGAGAGAGAGAGAGAGAGAGAGAGAGAGAGAGAGAGAGAGAGAGAGAGAGAATTCTGAGTTTTTGAGGTCTGGAGAAGACCCTAAAGAAAAAGAGGTGCTAGAGAACCTAAGTAAATTCCCTAGTGGTATCATGTCTTGGCACAGGCATGGCCAGAGTACATATTTTGAGTGCATCTGAGCCTATGGTTGGGTGGAATGATGTACCCCCACAATCAGTTGACTGAAATAAATTTGTAACAAATGATTATTTCCTTTACTATGTGTAATTTGATCAAAAGCAAAAGAATTATGTTGGCAGTTGATATGAAATCTAAATTCCCGGTGAATGGTTCTAACATTGATTTTCGAGGAAAGTTATTGAACTTGAAGTGATGGGAAAATTGTATGGATGGTTGTATCCTATAATTTGTACTCATGAATGATTACAACCATTGGAGTATTGAATTCTTGTATTATTATAAGTCTGTATGATTGAAATGAGCCCTTGCGGTATTTTTCATTTCTAATACACTATGAAGATTCCAAGTCTTTGAATGGAGATAATGCAAGGTATAAACCTTCTTTGAAAGGATAGTGGTAGAATTTCCCTGAATCTTGGAAAGGCCTCTACATAGTTGAAGAACCTTAAACCCTGTGAAACCCTCTACCTTGAAGTAAAAGCTCACAGGATGCATATCTTTGTCCAAAATTATGAAGAAATATTGTCTTAGCCCATTGGGAGTGAAGGAAAGGCCAAGAAGGCATATTAACCCCTATAAAATACTTAGAATATTTCATAAAATGGATAATTCCAAGATCAGACTATTTTCCTCTAGAAATATTTGCATATGAAATGGGGACGATCTTAGTCATTGATCTAGCTGGGTGTATAGATCTCAACCCTTCGTTTGGGAAGGAATTGTCGTTGGGAGGATGAGTCTTTAAATAGTACAAGAGTTGTAATGAGGAGTTTCGACGATGATGGTGAAAACTATGAGACAAACGACAATCGTTGGATCCGCCAGGAGGAGCCCCGATGAGATTTGGGATTTTGATGCCATTGGAATTGTTTTCAGGAGTATAAGGTTGGCGAGGTCGAGTTTTTTCCAAAGAATGTCGATGAAGATAAATGCCTCATACTTTTGGGGGGGATGCCGATTGGTATGAGGGATAGTAAGTGTTAGCCATAGATTGCGATTGATCTCAATTGAGAGTGAGAAACGTGGACTTCATATTAACATGGCTTGTTAAATTGGTAGCTAGCATGTCCCACTGGTGACAAATGTCACTAAGGGATTGGATGATGGGAAAAAAATGGGCCCCATTGGGATAATGGGTTCTTTGGACATTCACTTTAAATCCTAGTTGTCGGATCTATAGACCAAGAGATTTGGACCGTTGGTACCATATGCATCATCGTCGAAAGTATGGAAGGAGGGTGAAACTGGATGATGTTGCAAGAGTGTCGACAATAACGAGAGAGGTGTCAATAATGATGAGTTCAGGACACTAACGACAACCGTCCATCCATTGGAGGTGATGACGATGAAATATGGACTGTCAGATACAAATGTGTCATCGTCAGGGAATGGGAGGTTAGTAAGGCCACATGTTGGTGCAGAGTATCGATGAAGATGAAGACATGGGGAAGATTTGAAATGTTAATCGGTGCAGGGACGATGAGTAACCTGAACTGTAGATCATTGTGGGTCTCGCTTAAGTAAGGAAAAAGGGAGAATGATGTAATGATGATGATGCATGATATCATGTTCGAAGGATTGAAACATGTCAGCATGTAATTGGTAGAAAGAACCAGGTGTGAATCCCTTTCCTTTTTAAGTTTGGGGACATGTGCCTTAAAACTAGCCATCATATATGTAGGTCAGGAAATATGAACCATTGATACTATTTACATCATTGTTAGGAGTAGATGATCGGTAAAGTGCATGAAGGCTCGTAGTGCCGACGATGATAAGGGTCACAAGAAATAACAAGGTCCATCGATTTCATCAGAGCCAATGACTATGAGATCTGGACAATCAAATCTAGATGTGTTGTCATCAGAGCATGGAAAGTTGGTATGGTCTCGTGTTTGACACGGGTACCGACAATGATAAAGGAAGATGGCTTCATATGAAAAAATTGAGCCAATTTGTTGTGGAAAGGTGTGAGAAACTAAGTGAAGGGACATTATGATTGAGGGTGACGTGTCATACCATAGGTGGTCCATGTGGCAATAAGATATTGTCTCGTGTGTCATGGGAATTTGGAATTTCAAGGAAGTAATTCATGGTTCAATATGAGTGCCACATGTTAGTTGACATGGGAGAAATATGGCATGTACTTCCACGGTGGTGGGTACATGGTGGAAACATTGGTAGAGGTGATGGGTGGGTGGATGACGAGAGGATGTGGGACTCATATTCTATCAGAGGAATCATCTCCACCATTGGATTTTTTAGGATCCTTTCAATGAAGTAAGACCTAAGGAAATAGGGGATATCGATTTGACGAAGACCAGAAAAGAGGATCTGGACCATTGATCAGTAAATAGGTGTGGTATAATGATATTCGTCGATCTCGTGCACATCATCATTGGGGGTGGGTAGTTGGCCGTGAAGCTAAGGTGTAGAATCCAAAGTGTCGACTACGATGAAGGTTTGAGGATCAACTATAGTTGTTGATTAGTGGAAGACGAAGAAGGAATGCCAACCTTTGATTTGTCTTGGATCCCACATAACCATGTAAGAAGATATTAAAGGACGTGTGTTATAGGATAAATGTACCATGCAGGAGATAACTTCCTTAGGCTCTTCCTATACCTAAGACATAATAGAGATGGAAGATGTAGATATTCTTATATCTAAATCATACATGAAAAGATCTACGCGATAAGAGGATGAGAATCACACCTAATACTTCGACGCTTGTCCCTGGATGCTCCTTGGTCATTCGCTCCTTTGAAGATATCCTTCACTTTCATGAACATAGGTATTCACACATAGGGAAACAAAAACCACCTTTCACGATATCAAACGTAACTTGTATAAAACATATATCTAATAATATATCACAAAGACATGAAAATATTAACTCTATATGAAGATTATGATCACCATATACAATCAATTAGAGGGGAAAATCATGTGCATCTTCTATTAATAAGGAAAATAGTTGACAACTTATATACAAATAGATTGATGAATCTTCTCCCAATTTCGTTTCCCAAGCTCCTTAATCAATTTCACATTATAAGTTTACTCTATATTTTCCTCCCCCTTTCCCATGAGATACCCTCAATATATAGGATGAAATATATGAGATGGTGGATAACTCTTATAAAATCAAAATAAAAATATTCTCTAGGTCGAATTATGATAAATATGATCTTGATATCATCTCATTGTAACCATTCCTAATTTAAGAGTAACAAACCCGGTCACACCTTTCCTTCCTGCAGGATGCGACTGGTCACATTTTACAAGAGAGAAAGGCATGACCATCAATTTGGATCACGATCTGTAGAAGAACAATTCCTGACTGGGAAACAATATGGTGTATACTCAAGGGAAAAGTGACATAACTCAATGTTTGATCCTGATAAACTCTAGAGAATATCCATTAGGTAATCATGTGGCAAACGACTGTACACCAATGGGAATTAATCTTTGTGTATGATGGAGGTTCCAACAAGGTCTAAGTCGTTGATTGTTGGATCCTGAGAGCCATCATATCTAGGGGATAAATCCCATTAGAGTTCATCATCAGATCTTGGCAATCGAGGTGACTTATACTCCGTAAGATAAGAGCCCCGACAATGATGAAGGTTGGCCCAAGTAATCGGGGTTGTTGATATAGAGGCATGATGGGCTAGGTGGAAAGTGCCACATCAGTGCCATGTAGGAGTGAACGGATGACTGGGAGCCATGTGGATGCCACGTCTCATGAGGTGGCCTTTGGACCAATGAAAGTATAAGAAAATTTGGAAGGCCATCAATTTTGATCCATGACATAGATCTAAGCATAATTACTGTCATTGGAAAGCTCTTGACAAGCAAAAGATGATGGTTCCCTCGAGAATAGGTTTGGATATGGTTAAGGAAAAGTGAAATTTTAACACCCCATCAACCTAAGTAAGGAATAGAGGGTTAATTGTCTTAAAAAGTGCTATCAGAGAAAAGTTAAAACACTAGGCCTAGATGGGATAGGGACCAGTAAAAATATTGGAATAACAAGACGAAAATTATCTCGTAGAAAGAGATATCTATGTTAAAAAATTTCTTATTATCTACACAAGTTCCTCGAGAGGAATGATTATAGATTGAAATATTTTTTTGGTATTTCTTGTGACAAAATAACTATTGTTTCTTGATGGATTGATATCTTCTCCTACATGAGTGGGATTATGCTAATAAGAATTAAGGTTAAATCTAATGTGAAATGGAAGAATCATGTTATAGGAACTGCATGAGTCTAGAGAATGGATGAACTGAGTGGTTTTAGTTAAATGAAATGTTCTTTGTCTGTTTGGATAGATAGGTCCTCTAAAATTTGTGATGATTGTCTACATAAGGGATAAGACCCTTATGAAAAACTCCTTGGTGTGAAAGGAATTTAGTATGGGTTGTTGGAACCCTGGAAATTATAATTGTTGTTTAAATAAAAAAATTAAACTAGGTATGTGTAACTCCTCATGATAAAATGAATGATGGAAATTGTAAGGTAGGTATGATTTACCTATAATGATTGAAACCTGTAGCAGGGATAATCTATTTGAGAAAGGTAAAAATGTCCTTTGGATAATTGATATCCCTCATAAAAGAGGTGAACTGACATAAACACATGAGCTAGTTTATGATCTCATGGTTGTGCAAAGCGTGTATTTACATGAGTACTTGTGATGCATGAGCATCCTTGGGCTCAGGAAATCCACATCACCCAAAAATATTTCCATATTGCAAATAGGAAATAAGTCGAATAAGGATTGTGTTAGTGGTCCATTTTATTTAGTTAGTTTTGTTGTAAATTCAAACTGTTGATTACAACTGAAACTACTCTTGCTTTGTTGAAACTCGTGTTGAAACTCATGTTGAAACACGTGTTGAAACTCATTCTAAAACACATACTGAAACTCATGCTGAAACCCGTGCTGAAACTACCATGTATAGAGAAAGTTTGCAAGTGTCATGCTGAAACATGCGAACATAATGAAATTTTTTAAGTGTCACGATATTTCTTTATTTGCAACAATGTGGTTGTACACATTTTATTTTTACATGCTAGTATGAATTTATGATGAGTCATAACTACCATTAAAAAAAATTGCGGCTAAAGGAAAAAATGTGACCCTGGCCCAAAGCGGAGTTGAAGCAATCTGAAAGATAGAGAGACGGTTTGAGAAACAACTTGTTCTTGGAGGGAAGACAAATCATTTCAGAAATGAGGAGAAGTTTTAAAAATAAATGGAGCATGATTTTGAAGGGGTTGGTGAACCATGAAGCAAGGAAATAATAGAAGGTGGAATGGAGAGAAAGATTCCAGATTGGGTGAGTACACAGGAAGGAGAAACAAAATCACAACCCATACATGCAGACCATTACCCTCTAGATGATTTTGTAGTGGATTTTAGCCACGCAAGCACCAATTCATGACAATATTTTTAGTTCAGGATCAATGTAATATATAAATATGTTCCTTGCATTGAATTAATAAATGAATGGTATTGAAATTCAAGGGTTTTCGAGTGTTTTAGTTTCCAGTGGATTCCTCATGTTTTGGAAAAAGTGTTTCTGTTTTATTTTTCCGTTGTACATTCTGTAGCAGGGTGTGTGATTTAATTATGTGTGTGTTGCAGCTCAGTTAAATTTTCATTATGTGGTATCAGAGCTCAGTTCTTCTATGGGATTAGCATATAATATGCTTCTGTGAGATAGGGTAAAAAATACTTGTTCGTGGTGGTTTCTCAACAAGAGTGTTGGAAGTAAATTTGGGTTACAGAACCATGTGAGGTCTACAGATGTTGGTGAGACACCTAAAAATTGGATGAATGCCACTGTGAAGGAGAGGAGAAGGAAGGGGAGGTGCAGGAAATCGAGAACTGGAAAATTTGAGAAGAAGAATAGAGGAATTGGAAAATCGTAGGAATGGAGATGATGAAGTATACTTAGAGCCAAAAGAAGAAATCGAAGATGAATGAGATGGTGATGAAAGAGACCCAACAACTAAATTTATTTCATATTTGAGTAATATGGGTAGTACAAAGGTTGAGGTTTCCTGTTATGATGGTATTCTAAGAGCTGATGTTCTCGTTGACCAAATTGGAGTACTCAAAAGATACTTTGAGTATGAAAATGTTCAGGATCCAAATTGGGTAAGATTTTATGTTACGAAACTCAAAGTCCATGCAACACTATGGTGGGATATGATGCAAAAGGATAGAGTGAATAATCAAATGGAGAAAATCAGAACTTGGAAGAAGATGGTTACCAAGGTTAAAGAGAAATTTCTTCCTGTCGATTACCAGCATAATTTTTTCTGACAAGTCCATAACCTCAGACAAAGGGAGACATATGTTTGTGAATACATTGAATATTTCTTTAGGCTATCACTCTGATCAGGCCTCAAGGACCCAAAATTATAATGAGTTGCAAGGTATGTAAATGGTATAAAGTATTTAATTCAGGATGAAATGAGCACACACTATTTCCGCATTGTTGATGAAGCTTATTAATTTTCCCTGAAGGTAGAAGAAAATATTGAGAGAAAAACACAACCTAGAGGTAGAGGAAGAGGTTTTAAAGGATGAGGTAAATAAGGGACTTCTAAAGGAAACAAAAAGGAAGAAGAATCTACCCGTGGTCAAGGTCGCAAAGGAGGAAATCTAGCTGGTAGAGGTAGAGGATTCGAAAGAGGAAAGGGAATATATGTAATCATTTGTTATCACTATGGTGAAGAGGGACACAAGAAGTCTGAATGTCCAGAAAGGAAAACTTCAGGGAGAAGAGGTGAATCACGAGCACAAGTCACATAGGTTGATGAAGCTTTAATAGTTGGAGAAAATTTGACTTTTCTTCAGAAAGAACAAGGTGATAATTTGTTGTTCCAAAGGGTGTTTCTTAAATATTAACAAAAAGAGGCAAAGGAACCAAAACAACGAAAGAAACTTAAAAAAATAAAAATGTAAGGTTCAAGGAAAATGTTGTAACCTAATTATAGATGGAGGAAGTAAAGAAATTTTGGTATGCACTGAAGTCATGAACAAAATGAACTTGACAAGGTTGAACCATCTGAACCCTTACAGTGTTTCTTGGTTGAATAAGGGACAACAAGTGACTGTGACTGGAGCAATGTTTATTGAATTTTCAAATAGGGAGTTTTTAGGAGAAGGTGTTATACGATGTGATTGAGATGGATGTGTGCCACATACTGTTGAGAATACCATGGTTGTTTGATCGATGAGTTCACCATGATGGTAAGGAAAACACATATGATTTCAAGAAATATGGACAACGATATAAATTAATACCAATGTTGGAGGATACAGTAGCAACAACAAGAAACTGTGTTGATATAAACATGAGTAACAGTAGGATCATGCTATGTTCTACTAAGGAATTGTTACAGGAAGCAACAAAATCAACATTCTGTTTAGAATTGATTTTGAAAGAAGTGAAAATTGTAGAGGAGCCAAATGTTTTACCTACATAAATCAAGTCGTCGTTGGATGAATTTAAGAATATTATTGCTAATGATTTGCTAAAAGGATTTCCTCCAGTGAGAAGTATTTATCATAAAATTGATTTAATTCCTGGATTAAGTTTACCTAATAAAGCACCTTACAAGATGACTCCAACATAGAGTGAAGAAGTGAATCAACAAGTGCAGGAATTGCTTGAATGAGGGTTAATTCGTGAGAGTTTGAGTACGTGTGCAATACCACTGATCTACGTGGATAATGGTGGCCACCCACCTATTCCAACTAGTTGCTTTTGACATTTTTAGTTCAACACGTTCTTCTGTAATTCTTTGTGATTGTGGGTTCTACAATTTCAAGTTTCTGAATCCCTACATAGATTCCAAGTGGATATTGGTGGCCGCCCACCTAATCCAATTGGCTTATTTTGGAAGGTTTCATGTCAGTACATCTTTATGTACTTCAAGGGTTGTTTTGGGTCCCTAAATGATGTTTTTTTTTTGTTTGCCACATTCAAACTATATACATAGTTAAAGTTTGACGACATAATGTGTAGTTATTGAAAATACCTTTCCAATGGGCTATCATATATCTAAAACATAGGTTGTATGAAAACGTTACAACCCCGAGATATTGAGGTACCAACTTACCCATCGGGGCCCACATAACTTTTGGTGTTTCATATACTAGGGTTAGGTTTTTGGATGTATAGGGTTTTGGCATTCATGAGTAATGTTAAAAAGGCATATGGAGGCTCATTCTGATCATTCTTCTCAGATGAATGCGCATAACATCCACATCTCTTCTCAGAGATAGCTACCACCATTCAAGCAAGTTGTTTTCAATTTTGTAGTTTTACAGTTTCAACCTATTTTATTTATTCAATACAATTTGTTTTCACTAGATATCTATTGTTTTTATCCATATATTTGTGTTATTTTATTCAATTTTTTATTCATTTCGTTGCACTCATAAATCTAGATCAGTGGTATCAGAGCGATCTACTCTTTATTTATATTTCTTCATGCATGTCCTCGACAAGATTTGGGTACAAGAAGTTGGGACTCGAACCAATCAATCCTTTACAAGATCGTCCGTGCTGAGCTCAAAAAAAACCAATGGGGGACGAGAATAAATATGATGGAGTAGGAGATCTTTTTAAAATGTTGCTCAAGGAATCCCTTGTGCGACAAAGGAACAAAATGATGGACAAATTTGCATAGATCCTTCAGCGGCTGCCCACAGGAGACGCATCTTCATCAAGAAACCACGCAACCCCATTCAAGGTAAAAGTAAATTTTGATATTCCATTATTTGAAGGACTGATAGATGCAGATGTTGTAGATAAACTGATGAATCTACTCAAAGGGTACTTTTCGGTCCATAATTTTTGTGACAGGGAAAAGATTACTTTTTCACTCCTCAAGGTTGTCTCCCATGTTAAGGGCTAGTGGGATACTTACTCTGAGAAAAGGGCCATAGAGGAATCTGCAATATTTGCAGTTGCACCCACATGGGATTCCTTCAGGGATGCCATTAAAGAACAATACTACCATCTTGGTAGATAGGAGGACCAATACACAAGGTGGACCATGCTGCGTTGGGAAAGGGACTAGACAGTACCATATTTCACCATTTTTTTCCATACCTTGTGCACCAAATTGGGCATGAAAGACTCTGAATGACATCTAGTGCTCAAATACCATGGTTATCTACATAGATACATTCAAACACAAAATGGAGTTTTTGGACATCTCATAATTGGGTACGACTTATACATATGTTGTCAAGATAAAGCATAAATTTAAGTAGAAGAGGCAAGATTTTGGATTTGAAAACTACTCATAACCGAAGAAGGGAAAAGGTGAACCCAACCCACAAAAAAAGGGAAAGAGAAAAGATGGCCACTCTCAAGGAAACCAGTCCAAGTTGCAACAAAAGAAGGGTAATGAGAAGTCGAAGAAGGACATGTGAAAGTGGTGTGAATACCATAAAATCCCTTAGTACAACACCAAAGAATGTCTCTCCAAGCAGTCACTTGTGGCCGAGTTGAAATATTTCGAGTCAAAGGAAGATTTTGAATCTGAATCAAATCCAGAACGAGGGAAGCGGATTATCGATATTGAACCTAGTGCCACTATCACTACCACCAAAATCTAGCCAATCAAACTAGAAGAACCAGAGGAAGGGGAACACCTCTTTCACTCACAGATGTGGGTAAAGGGGGCTCCGCTTCATTTCATTATCGATAGCAGCATTCATAAGAACATGATCTCAGTAGAGGTCATCAAGTAGCTGGACCAACCAATGACACCGTAGCTACATCCCTACACCATTGGTTTGCTTCACCAAGGAGGATATCTCCACGTCATCCAATAGTGTCGTCTTCCCTACGACATCAAGCTCTTCAAAGATGAGGTATTGTGTGATATTTCTCCCCTTGAAGTTTTTGATGTTATTTTAGGACAACCATATTTGTGGAAGCGACATGTTGTGTATGAGTCTAGACCACACAATGTTAATATTACTTTGGGTAGACAAATGTACATGATACCAGAGGTAGCGCCACCTACCACTATTTATTTAATCTCTACTAAGCAATGTAGTAAGGTCATTTCAAAGACCGAGAAGTTCATCTTCTTTGCGATCCATACTCAAAGTAAGTAGAAGGTCACCACCACATCCGTGACCTCGACACAGATCCTCTCTTTGCAGAAGAAGCACGTGGAAGGAATCGTGGAAGAGGACAGAGACATCTTCTCCTCACCCATCGGGGTACCGACACAATGCCAAGTCAATCATCCAATTGATCTAACCCTTGGTGCACCTCTTCCTAATGGACCAGTTTATCATCGCTCACTGATGGAAAATGATGAAATCAAGCATCAGATCCAATAGATGCTTCAAAAGGGACACATTAGACCCATCTCCTCTCATTGCGGAAGCCTGATTATACTGTTGTAGAAGACATATGAGACCTAGTGGCTATGCATTGATTACAGAGAATTAAATAAAATCATAGTCAACAACTAGTAATCAATTCCATGAATTGATGAACTTCTTGACCAACACAAGGGGGAAAAGTTCTTCAATAATATTGACCTAAAGTCTGGCTACCACCAGGTTCCCATCGAATTGACTGATGTATGGAATACAACTTTCAAATCTAAAGAAGGTCTCTTCGAATGGCAGGTAATGCCCTTTGGCCTAAAAAATGCATCAAAAACTTTCATGAGGTTGATGTATGATGTATTGAGACCCTTCACCAACTCTTTTGTGGTGGTATATCTGGATGACATCCTCATCTTCAATATAACTTGGGAGGAGCACATGCAACATATTAAACAGGTTTTGAGCACTCTGCAATAGCACAAGCTATATGCCAACTTGGAAAAATGATCCGTTGGAATGAACATGGTACAATACTTGGGATACATTGTTTATGAACATGGGGTACATGTGGATCCATCTAAGATCCAAGTCATCCATGATTGGTCAAGCCCAACCACACTAGCCAAGCTTCAGAGCTTCTTCGGACTTGCCAAGTTCTACCGACAGTTCATGTTGGGATTCTCCCATATTGCATGGGCCCTCAGCCAAGTGGCCAAGGGAGGTGATAAGGAAAATTTCACATGGGAGAAGGTACACCAACGATCATTTGATGATCTGAAGAATCGCTTGTGCTCAACTCCAGTACTCTCCTTACCCGATCTGCAACAACCGTTCGAGATTGAGATTGATGCATATGACTATGTTGTAGGTGAATTTCTCACTAAAAATGGTCATCCGATAACATACCATAGTGAGACACTCTTAGATACTGTCCAAAAATACCCCACCTATGACAAGGAAATTTATTCCATTGTAAAAGCATTTCGTCAATGGAAAAATTACATTCTGGGAAAGGAGACAATCATCCACACTAATCACAAGCCTCTGCAGTTCATACAAACACATGGGAAGTTGTAGAACGACCACCATCAGAGGTGGTCCACATACCCGTAGCAGTTCTATCTCAACATTAAGTATAAGACATGGAGCAAAAATCGTGTCGCTGACTTCCTCAGTTGAACTCTCATACCTGCACTCACCATTGTGCTCCATTCCTATGGGAATGAGGCTTTTGAGTGGCCCCAACTTTATCAACAAGATCCTTAATTCTCCACCACCTATGTGCTCTTGGGTACAAGCGCGAATGCCACCAATTTTCCCATTCAGGACATATTGTTATGCCATCTAGCCCATGTCTAAGTTCTTGCAAGCAAGCATGCAAAGATGAATTGCGAGGCTCACTATAGTTGGATGGAAAGACATTTTGGCATGGAGAAAACTGTGGTTGTTCTACATAAACATTTTTATTGGCCAAAACTTTAACAGGATGTCAACAAGTATATCAGATCTTGCACTGCCTGTGCTATTTACAAGCCAACCATCAACAAGAAAGGCCTATACACCCCTCTTCCTACTCCTACAAGGCCTTAGGAATCCATCTCGATGGATTACATGTCTAGCCTTCCATCCACCAAGCAAGGCAATGATTTTGTATTTGTGGTGGTTGATTGGTTTTCAAAGATGGCCATTATCATAGCCTGCAAGAAGAGAATCACATCGACATATACTACCAAGGTCTTCTTCGAACGAGTGTGGGTCCATTTTGGGATACCATATATCATCGTATCCGATCGGGACAATAGGTTCCTCAACACATTTTTCTCAAGTCTCTGGTCAGTGTTGGACACTGAGCTCACTTTATCCGCTACCTTTCACCCTCAAACCAATGGCTAGCAAAAGGTCGTCATTCAGATGATTGTGAACATCATACACATGTATAACTCTAAGCATCCACATACATGGGATGAAAGTCTTCCCTATGTTCAACACAACTACAACATGGATCTCCATAGCTCCACCGACCATGGCCCATTTTATGTGGGACTGGGATTCCAACCCTTGTGTCCCACACATACATAATCTTCCCATTTTCATTCTGAGGCTAACAAAGCCACTAGATTCATTGAACGGATTCGACACATCCTCTAACAATTCCATGAGATTTTGTAGAAATCCAATGCTAAGTAAAAGCAATGCCATTATCAACATTGGGTACCACACAAGTTTTAGATGGGAGACAAGGTCTGGTTACATTTGTAGAAAGAATGCCTTATAGGGCCCCATCGAAATATCCATCCACTTCTCTATGGGCCTTACACTATCACCAAGGCTGTGGGAGACAATGATTTTGAGCTCAACACTCCCCCCTTCCTTGGCTTGCACCTAGTGTTCAATGTGGACCTCCTTCGACCATATTTTCCACCATTATTAGACACCTTCGAGATTGCATATAAGTTGACACCAACAGAGCTCAACCCTGACTCCATGGAACAAACATCCACTGATCAGATAGTGGACACACAGGTCAAGGGAACTCACCAATAGAGGATCCAACTGTATCGGGGTGTCAAGGTAGGGAAACTCTTGCACCAAGAAAAATGGCTCACCCAGGGCCAAATTCAGTACAAATTTCCTCACCTAATAGGGGAAATCAATGCAATGGAGACAAATTATTCTTAGGGGGGGGGGTGGGGGGACTGATCTAGGTGGATATTGGTGGCCACTCACCTATTCGAATTGGCCACTTTGGAAATTTTTAGTTCAACACATTCTTCTGTAATTCTTTGTAATTATGGGTTCTACAATTTAGAGTCTATTTTAATCCCTACACAATTTCCAAGTGGATATTGGTGGTCACCCACCTAATCCAACTGGATTATTTTGGAAGTTTTCATGTCATTACATCTTTCTGTACTTCCAGGGCCATTTTGGGTCCCTAAAAAGTGTTTTTTTGGCTTGCCATAATCAAAATGTAGACATAATTAGAGTTTGATGGATAATGTGTAGTTCTCAAAAATACCTTTCCAATGGGCTATCACGTGCCTAAAATAGAGGTTGTATGAAAATGTTACGACCCCGGGAAGTTGAGGTACCAACTTTCCCGTCGAGGCCCACATAACGTTTGGCGTTTCATCTCCTAGGATAGTTTTTTGGATGTATAGGGTTTTGGAATTAATGAGTAATGTTATAAAGGCCTCTAGAGCCTCATTTTAATCATTCTTCTCAGAGATATGCATGTAACAATGACACATATTCTCAGAGATAGCTACCACCATTCAAGCAAGTTTTTTTCCAGTTCTGCGGTTTTACAGTTTCAACCAATTTTATTTATTCAATAGAAGTTATTGTTCACTGGATATATGTTTTTGTTCCCCATATCTCTGTGTTATTGTATCCAGTTTGTTATTCATTTTGTTTTGCTCATAAATATGGATCAACCAATAGTATTGACTCCAAAAAAAATAGGGGAATGACGAATGTGTACTGATTCACATGCTATAAACAATATCAGTATCAAGTATCAGTTTCCATTACCCAGAATGGATGACCTTATGGATTGCCTGAGTGGTTCAAAATATTTTTTTTAAATTGATTTGAAGAGTGGTTATCACCATATTTGGATCAGAGAAGGTGATGAATGGAAGATAACATTCAAGATGAAAGATGGACTATTTTAATGGTTAGTGATGTAGCTCAGGTTAACTAATGTGCCCAACACGTTCATGAGATTGATGAACGAAGTCTTGAAGCCATTTTTGGGTAAGTTTGTGGTTCTATATTTGGATGATATACTAATTTTTAGCAGGAATAGAAAAAATCATGTTGAGCATGTGAGAGCAGTGTTACAATGCTTGAAAGAAGAGAAACTATTGATAAACTTGAAGAAGTGTACATTCATGCAGTAAGAGTTAGTGTACTTGGGTTTTGTGGTTTCGAAGGAAGGACTAAAAATGGATCCTGAGAAATTGAAGGCTATCCTTGAATGTCCAACACCAAGATGCACATTCGATGTGAGGAGTTTTCATTGATTTGCAGGATTTTACCGAAAATTTGTTAGGAACTTTAGCCAAATATGTGTTCCTCTTACATAATGTATGAATAAGGGAGTGTTTTAGTGGAATACAACAGAAGAGAAATCATTGAAGAAGAGAGTAACAACACAACCAATATTAACATTAACATATTTTAATAAAGCATTTTAGGTTGATTGTGACGCTAGTGGAACAACAATTGGAGCAGTTCTAAGTCAAGAAGGAAGACCCATTTCATTTTTCCAGGGAGAATTTGAATGAGTCCAAAAAGAAGTATTCTATTTATGATCAGGAATTTAGTGCTATTGCGCAAGATTTGAAGAAATGATGAAATTATCTACTGCCGAAGGAGTTTTTCTTGTTCATGGATCACAAAGATCTGCAGTACATTAACAACCAAGGTAATTTGAATCAAAAGAATACTTAATGGGTAGAATTCTTGCAAAGTTGCTCTTTTGTGTTGAAACACAGGTTCATGAAGTCTAGTAAGGTAGTTGATGCATTAAGGCGGAGGATAGTGTTACTCAATATCATGTTGGTAGAAGTGGTAAGCCAGAACTTTCTAAAGACATTGTATGAAGAAGATGCATATTTCTCAAAAGATTGGAAGGAATGTAAGGAGCCTTGGAGTTTAGAAAAAACACCATATCTAGACTACCATATCTAGGAGGTTTTTTTTTTTTTTAAATCAACAATTCTGTATTCCCAGAAGTTCCATACAGTTGAATCTCATTAAAGAGTTACGTAGTGGTGGTTTAGGAGGATATTTTGGGATGGATAAGACTGCAGCCTTGGTAAAGGAGAGGCACTTTTGGCCCATATTTAATAAGGATGTTCAAAATTTTGTTGGAGGTTGCAAGATATGCCAACTAGCCAAAGGATCTTGGGAGGATATCAATATGGATTTTTTCTTAGGATCTCCTATGACTCGAAGAAAGCATGATTCAAAAATGGTAGTGGCGGATAGATTTTCAAAAATGGCACACTTCATAGCATGTAACAAGACTAGTGATGCTAGTGAAGTAACTGCATTGTTTTACAAAGAAGTGGTTAGATTGCATGGATTGCCATGGAGTATTACTTCAGATCGTGATAACTGATTTCTTGGGAATTTTTGGAGGACACTCTGGAAAAATTTAGGCTCAGATTTATTGTATAGTTCAACATATTATCCTCAAATGGATTGTCAGACAAAAGTAGTGAACAAGAGTCTAGGAAATTTATTGAGAAGTTTATGTGGAGATAATCCTAGTCAATGGGATTTGGCACTGTCCCAAGTTGAATTCGCATATAATGATTCAGTGAAGAGATCTACGAGAAAGATTCCATTTCTTATTGTTTATGGACGATCACCAAAAGGTGTGGTAGATTTGGTTGCATTGTCGGATTTGGAAGGAAATAAGAGTGTTGATGCGAATGATTTTGTGGACAGTATGCATGAATTACATGAACATGAAAAGAAGAAATTGCAGACCAACAATCACAATTATAAGAAAATAATAGATCAACATAGAAGACAGAAGGTATTGCAAGAAGGTGAGTTGGTCATGTATCACTTGAGGAAGGAGCAATTTCCTCGAGGAACATATAATAAAATCAAGTACATGAAGATAGTTCCATGCCAAATTCTGAAAAAGATCTTTGATAATGCTTATTAGCTGGAACTTCCGAAGAAATTTGACATATCTCCTACATTCAATGTTGTTGACCTCTATGAGTTTCATCAAGGGGGCAGAAGAGAATATGAAGGTACCCTCAGCGAATGGGAACACCATCTACCAATTAAGTATGAGGAGAAGATTGAAGAAATTATTGCTACTATAATTGGTAAGAAGACTTGCTGAAAGGAGTACATGGAATATTTCATCAAGTGGAAGAATCAGGGAGAAAAAGATGCATCGTGGGTGACTAAAGATCAGTTAGCACATGTGCATAACTCTTCACTTTAGTAGTGATCTACACATGAGTTAGAGCCCATGATTTTATTACCAAGGGTGTCTGATGCAGGAGCATCCTTGGGCTTAGGAAATCCACATCACCCAAAAATATTTCTATTTTGTAAATAGGGAATAAATCGAATAAGGACTATGTTAGTGGTCCATTTTATTTAGTCAGTTTTGTTGTAAATTCAAATTTTTTATTACTCCAACAACTATTCTTTATATCTTGAAACTTGTGCTGAAATTTGTGATGAAACTCGTGCTGAAACACATGCTAAAACTTATGCTGAAACACATATTGAAACGCATTCTCAAACTTGTGTCGAAATTTCCACGTATAGAGAAATTTTACAAGTGTCATGCTAAAAATGTGATGAAACACACACACATAATGAAATTTTACAAGTGTCATGACATTTCTTTATTTGCAACAATGTGGCCATACACATTTGATTTTTCCATGATGTCTATGCATTCATGATGAGTTGCAACTATCATTAAAAAAAAAAAAATCGTGGATAAAGGACAAAACGTGACCTAAGGCCTAAAGGAATTTGAAGCAATCTGGAAGACAAAGAGACAGTTTGAGTAACAACTCATTCTTGGAGGGAAGACAAATTGCTTCAGAACTAAGGAGAAGTTTTAAAAAGTAATGGAGTGTGATTTTGAAGGGGTTGGTGAACCACAAAGAAAGGAAATTGTAGAAGATGGACTGGAGAGAAATATTCTATATTGGGTGAGAACACAAGAAGGTGAAACAAAATTGCATCCCATACACACAGACCATTACCCTTTGGATAATTTCGTAGTGGTTTTCATCCATGCAAGAAACAATTCATGGCTGTCTTTTTAGCTCAGGCTCGATGTGATATAGAAATATGTTCTCTTCATTGAATTACTAAACGAATGGTATTGAAATTTGTGGGTTTTCGAGTGTTTTAGTTTCCAGTGGATTCCTCATTATTTGGAAACAATATTTCTATTTTGGTTTTCCGCTATACATTTTGTAGCAGGGCGTGTGTTGTAATTATGTGTGTGTGTGTTGCAACCTAGTTACCTCTGCATTAACTTGTTATGCATGAAACAAAAACTTTGGATATGATGTAATGCATATGGTAATAAGTAAGCATGTATGAACATGAAAATAGACATGTTACAACTTGTGATGGGTTGTAAAGTATGGCCTGTGGATGGATCATTTTGGTCAATAATGATGTGATCTCAATAGGAGAGTAACAACATGATTGAAATGTTGACAATGCTATTGCATATAAATCTACAAGGGTGAGACAGAATGACGAATGAAAAATGCTAAGGATATTGATTGGTTACAACCTTAGGAAAATTGAGGCTATAATGGATCAAGGAAGTATTGATCCAGAATCTAGTGAGGAGAATGCTTGGAGTATTTCCAGATGACTAATGGGTTAGATTAACATCTAAAGTTGTATGGTAACCATATAAGTATGGGTTAGCATGGTCAGGTAGAAGTAAGAGGGAATTCAGGACAAGATTCCCTTAATAAAGGTTTATTTACCTAAAGTAAATTGAGACATGAAGAGAAATAGAGATTGGTATTTTATTGCCCTGGGTAATGTTGTAAATTATTAGTTGTACTTATGAATTTTAAATAATTTTATAGTAGTTGGGAAAGAGTAAATTATTGTTGGCCATTTCTACGAGGAAGGGAAACATAAGTATGATTAATTATGTGAAACTAGTCATGTGGATGACTGTAAATCCTCATAAGAAAAGACTAATAAGAGATAAGATTCAATAAATGTATATGAGTGATATAAAAATGTGTAAGTGATTCACATGCATGATATGTATATGTATACATTATTGAGAGGCAAGGTATGGATACCTAAATGAGTAGTCTGTGAGAAAAAAATGTGTACTTTACAGGTTTGAGAGATGTCATGGATGCATGGCTAACCCTAGGTTGGAGGGCCTATTTTTTCTTGATTAAATAATAGCTTGAAATGGGGATGTATGCCACTCTTCAGAGATGTTAGTGTAAATTATTAGAAAGGTAAATGAGAAAGAATTATTTGTTGATATAATAGGAGGGAATATGAGTATGTATTTGAGAACCACATGTAAATGATTGTGATCAATCATGAATAAAATAATTTTAGATAAATATGCATATAAAAAGTGTAAAGTGTGCCTATGGTGGGCAAAAAGTATGTTGATGCATGAGGTCAAGTGTAACAAAGCACAATTTGGACACAAACTAATAGAAGAATGTGCATGTGTGAATGCATAACAAGAATGTATACTTATATTCCTTATGGAATATCAAGCAAATACGTAAAATGATGAAGATGAGGTTGACTCGAGGCTGAGGCCATCTCAGATAGTGATGGATATGCAACAAGAGAGTTTCATGTTGAAGAAGTTCCAAGTAGAGAAACCGTGTAAGGACTATGCCAAGAGGACAAAGTCACAATCTAATTATTGTTGGAAACTAAGCAGTGGGCTTCAAGGCATGTTTGCATAAGAATCCTAGATTACATTTTAAGAGATAATGCATGCATAAAGGACATGTGAATGAATGTTGACCAATTTGATTGGTAAATGTGTAGAATGAACTGATGTAAGATTAATTTGTGAACCAAAATATTGCTTCCAAGAAAGGTAAATATGAACTTGACTGAGACTTCTCAAGGAAGAGAGAAGGAAGATCCCAAGAGGTATAGATTGTAGTAGCAAAGAAGGAGAAAAGGAGGAACACTTTTTCACCTTAAAACTCTGATTTTCTTAGCATAGTTGTATGCTTCAAGAAGAACAATTGGGGAAAAAAATACAATTGGTGAGTGGAAAATGAAATTAATAACGATGTTTAAATGAATGACCTTGGTTAAAATCCATGTTATGTAAGGGTAGAGAAGCCTTGGAAATAGTTCAGCAGAAATAAAAAAAAAAAAGTTAATGTTTAAAGGAGCTAGAAAGAGGAAAAATTCCTTTACTCCTTCCCTTGATGTTTATTGTGTTTCTTTGGGATGAGAAAACTTAAATGATTTTATGTGTGAAGATTTATGATGTGAGGATTTTTATAGTTGTATGATTGTAGAGATAATTGGTAATTTGATTGTGTTTGCACTCATGAAAACATTGAGTTGAATGTGATAGAGTGCATATAGATATGTCGGGGCATATATGAAAATGTTTTATTGATCTAAAGGCTATGATACATGCATTTTGTTTAACAATACAACTAATATAATTGTGATTGTGATGATGCATGTATGTGTAGAAAAATATTGGAGCTGTTGGGGAAGACAATTGCCAACAATGGATATCCTCGAGCAGAGGAGAAATACAAGAAGGTTGTTGTTGAAATATAGATGAAGGGACCTTATAATTTATCGTAAATCACCACTAATGAAGTAATATAATAGAGGGTGTTGGCATCCATAACAAGTATAAAATTGTTCATCCTTATGTGGCATAAGGTGTGAAGGGATTGGAAAAGAATCTCTTCATAATTGTTTTATGTCTTATGATTATGATTCACTATTATAGATCATTGATACCCAAGAAGGTCATGACTGAGGAAATAAGATAGTATGAATGATGGAGGTATGATCCTCTCACAGTCAAAGATGATTGAGATCCTTGCAAGAAAATTCATGCACAACTGTGTCATGAACGAATATGAGAAGACTTTCTCATAACCAACATGTTGATTGAATGCATTGATGAAACACATGTTTGCATGAGAGGGAAGGTACATGATTTCCCAATGTGGAAGGAGGACCTTCCAATATTCTACCAAAATTATAAACATGGTAAGCAAAGGAATCGGGTGGCCATGAATGTTGGTGCCCTTATTACCAATGAAGAAAGAATGCTTGAATGCATTCATATGAAATTTTAATTTCATATCATGATATGTTGATGTGAGGTATTGATCAGTTTGTGGTAGGAAGAATACTCCTGTTGTAATCATAAATGTTGATAAAGAAACCATGTGGTAAGAAGTTGGATGTCTTCCAACACACTATGGAAAAGTTCCTAGTATGAATGTGGTAATTTGGATTCAATGCAAGGATGCATTGTGTAGGAGTGTGACCATGGACCTTGGCATAATGATTACATTTATTTAATGTTTGAATTGCAATGGAGAAGTTTGGGATGTTGAAATGATGCATGTGTAAGGAATGATATTTCCTTTTACCTTATATCATTGAATATATAAAAGTTATTTGATTGTTAGTATGCACATTTTTGTAATAGTTTGGAGGCCACTACAAGTGTAGAATGAAAATATAATGTGCATAAGAACAAACAATTGGTTTGTCCATGTGAAGAATGAATTGCATGAAAAAGGGTCTTGGATATGGAAACAAAAGTAATCCCATAAGGGAGACCAATTCCTGGTGAGTCAAACTTATATGAGAAGGAAGTATCATACTTGTAGAACCTGGTTCCTATATGGAATAGATATGAAAATGGAAATGTGAAAATTGAAAAATATGTGGGTAACATATTTGAAAGAATTTTTTTATTGGAATTGATAATAGTATCTCACAGTTACTGTGTGCATGTGATACAAGTGAGATAAAAAATATGTTATGGAGGGATAAATGGTGTCTATCTAGCTGGAAAAGCATGGAAATGGATACTATTATGACATGAGAACCCTGTGATATGCCATGATCACCATAGAGAGTTTCTTATTGTGGTAACATGGGCTGAAGGGAATCCTCTGCAAAGAAAGTCAGAGGGATGCCTAGAATGTAAGAATTATTGAAGTATATGAATCTCTTCTTGTACAAGAAATCCTTGGCAAGGAAAAATGGATCACCCAAGGGTTCGTGTAGCAAAGAAGGGGATTCCTAAACTTGGTCCTGTAGGGTGAGTGACCTAAAAAAAGAGGAGACTTCAACAACTCTTTTTATATGTTGATATGGGATCATGAGCACAATGAGTATCTCAAGGAAACAATGAACCAAGTTAATGAGATGTAACCATATGAATGCATATCCATGGAATTGAACCGATACGTATTGTGCTGATATGAATATTTCCCCTTATGTTTTGAACAACAATGAAATGTTTATGCATGAAATTGTGAATTAATATGCTTGTTATCTAAGATTGTTGTGGGAAAGTGCTAAATTCCAAGAGTCTAGAAAATACTAGACCAAGAAGAGGAACTACATTGTTGAAACAACTAAAAGATAAAGGTATAATAGGTGTTTCCAAGAAGAACATCGAGGACGATGTTCCTTTTGAAGGGGAAGGGGATTGTAATACCCCCTTTCTAAACCCTTGATTATATGTAATTAATCATAATTAATGATTTCCATGCAATGACATGTACATATTGTAAATGTATTATTTTTTAATTAATAATGCCAAAAATTGACTATGGGGTGAAGCCTTAAAAGTACTGGACATGATACAACTAGAGTAAATCATGAAGAAAAATAGAAAGGGGGTTCATAATTCTAAGATGAACCAATCCTAATTACTAAAATATTTGACTTTTAAATAATAGGTTATTTCCCTTTATCCTAATTTCAAGGAAAAAACATTTAATGGTAAGGGGAGGGTAGTTGAAAAACCAACCACCCCAATGAATACTTGTATGGAAATCTAGCTAGGATAGAAACAACTACCAACAAAAGGTACCATAGAGTATTGTCTCACAATCACCCAAATTGACCCACGAGTTGCGTTATGATATAAGGAAATGAGGGGACAAGTCGAGAACATTCCTGAGTGATTCATGCAGGGTATGCATGAATGGGGAGAGAGGCATGGGTGTGTGCATCAGAGAGAGAGAAAAATCAAGGAGAGTTATGAGTTTTTGAGGTCTGTGGAAGACCCAAAAGAAAAAGACGTGCAAGAGAACCTGAGCAATTTTCTGTGGTATCATGGATTGGTACATGGGTGGCCAGAGTGCAGAGTCTGAGTGCATTTGAGCCTATGGTTGGGTGGAACAACATAAACCCATAGTCATTTGGTTGGCCGAAATTTGTAACAGATGAGTATTTCCTTTACTTTGTGTAATTTGATCAAAACCAAATGAATTATGTTGGTAGTAGACATGAAATCTAAATGACTGATTAATGGTGCTAACGTTGATTTCTGAGGCAATTTCTTGAACTTGAAGTGATGGGAAATTTTTATGGATGGTTCTATCTTGTAATTTTCACGCGTGAATGATTAGGTTTGTTAGAGTATTGAATTCTTGTATTGATGTAAGTTTGTATGACTGAAATGATCCCTTGCGATATTTTTCAAGTCTAATACACTATGAATATTGCAAGTCTCTGAATGGAGAGATTCCAAGGTATAAACCTTCTTCAAAAGGATAGTGGTAGAATTTCCTTGTATCCTAGAAAGGAATATCCATAGTTGGAGAACCTTAACCCCTATTAAACTCTCTACCATGAATTAAAATTTCGCAAGATGCAAATCTTTGTCCAAAATTATGAAGAAATATTGTCTTAGCCCGTTGGGAGTGAAGGAAAAGGCCAAGAACACTTGGTAATACTTGGAAAAGAATTAGAAGATTTCCTAAAATGGTTAAGTCCAAGATTAAACTCTTTTCATGTAGAAATTCATTGGTATGAATCGGGGATGATATTGGCCATTGATCTGGTCGGGTGTATAGATATTAGACCTTCATTTGGGAAGACATTGTTTTGGGGAGGAGAAGTATTTAAACATGACAAGAGTTGGAACAAGGAGTTCTGATGATGAAATTGAAAACTATGAACATATGAGAACTGTTGGACCCACAAGGAGGATCCCCAATGAGATCTAGGTCATTGATGCCAGTGACATCGTCATCGGGAGTAGAAGGTTGGAAAGTTTTAGTCTTGTTCAGAGAATTGTGATGATGATAAAGGCCTGATACTATTGGGGGGGTTGTCTATTGGCATGAGGGATAGTAATTCCCAGCCGTATATTTCAATTGATCTAAACCGAGAGTGAGAAAATTGGATGGGCCATCATGTTAACATGGCTTGTCAATTTGGAAACCAATGTGTCCCAGTGGTTACATATGTCACTCAGGGATAGGATGAAGGGAAAAAGTGGGTCATGTTAGGAAAGGGGGTTATTTGTACCTTCACTTTAAATCCTAGTCATTAGATCTATAAACCAAGAGATATGGAACATTGGTACTAGATGCATTTTTTTTGAAATTAGGGGAAGAGGGTGAAAATGGACGATGCTCTAGGAGCGTCACTGACGACAAGAGAGGCATCGATGATGATGAGGTTGGGATACTAATGAAAACCATCGATATTTTGGAGGTTATGATGAAGAAATATAGACCGTCATATCTTTATGTGTCTCCATCCAGGCATGGGAGGTTAGTAAGGTTGTGCATTGGCCAAGAGTGTCGACAATGATGAAGGCATGGGGAATATATTAATCGTTAATCAGTGTAGGGATGAGGAGTAACCTTAGCTATAGATCATCGTTGTTCCCACTTAAGTAAGGAAAAAGGGAGAAGGATTTCATGTTGATGAGGCATGCTAGCGTGATCCAGGGATTGACACATGTCATCCTATAATTGGTATAAAGGACCAGGTGTGAATCCCTTTTAGTTTTGACTCTCAGGATAGGTGTCTTAATCCTAGTTGTCATATCTGTAGGTCAGAATATATGAACGATTGATACTGGTTGCATCATCATCAAGAGTAGATGATCAATAAAGTGGGTGAAGTACCATAACAATGACAATGATAGGGGTTGAGAGAAACAATGAGGATTGTTGATTTCATCGAAGGTGATGATGATGATATTTGGACCATAGGATATAGATGTGTGATCGTTGGATCATGGAAAGTTGGTATGGTCTCATGTTGGCCAAGGGTGTCAACAATTATAAAGGAAGATGATGTCATACGATGAAATACGACCAATGTGTTGTGGATAGGTTTCAACACCTAACTAGAGGGACCCTATGCCTAGTGGTGACGTGTCATACCATAGGTGGCCCATGTGGAAAGAAGATATTTTTCCATGTGACATGGGAATTTGGAATTTTTAGGAATCAATTCATGGTGCAATATGAGTGCCATGTTCCAGATGACATGGAATAAGGATGGAATGTAATTCCATAGTGATAGGTACATGGTGGAAACATTAGCAGAGGTGATCTGTGGATCAGTGAAGAGAGGCTGTGGGCCTCATATTCTATTAGAGGACTCATCTCCACTGTTGGATCTATTAGGATCCTTTCTATGAAGGAATACCCAAGGACACAAGTGTTCTCAATTTGAAGAAGACTGAAACAAAGGATCTAGACCATTGATCAATAATGGGTGTGGTGTAATGATCCAGGTGGATATTGTTCACCACCCACCTATTCCAATTGGCTCCTCGTGTCTGTTTTTGTTCAACACTTTCTTCTGTACTTCTTTGTAATTGTGGGTTCTACACTTTTGGTGCTGTCAGAAGCCCCACACATCTTCCAGGTGGATACGAGTGGCCTCTTGCCTAATCCAACTGGATTATTTTGTATGTTTTCATGTCATCACATCTTTTTGTACTTTGAGGTTTGTTTTGGGGCCCTAAACATTGTTTTTTTGGCTCGCCATAGTCAAATTGTAGACAAACTTAGAGTTTGATGACAAAATGTGGATTTCTCTGAAAGAACTTTCGAATGAGCTATTACGCGCCTAAAACAGAGGTCATATGAAAAATTTATGCCCCTAGGAAGTTGAGGTACCAAATTACACCAAATTACCTATAGTGCCCACATGAATTTTGGCGTTTCACCTTCTAGGGTTAGGTTTTTGGATGTCTAGAGTTTTGGAATTCATGAGTAATATCAAAAAGGCCTATGGAGCCTCATTGTAATCCATTCCTCTTANAAATTACACCAAATTACCTATAGTGCCCACATGAATTTTGGCGTTTCACCTTCTAGGGTTAGGTTTTTGGATGTCTAGAGTTTTGGAATTCATGAGTAATATCAAAAAGGCCTATGGAGCCTCATTGTAATCCATTCCTCTTAGACGGATGTGCGTATCAACCACATCTCTTCTTAGAGATAGCTACCGCCATTTGAGCAAGTTTCAGTTCTGCAGTTTTACAGTT
The DNA here is from genome assembly GCA_009831015.1 of Picea engelmannii. NCBI lineage: Eukaryota > Viridiplantae > Streptophyta > Pinopsida > Pinales > Pinaceae > Picea > Picea engelmannii. The sequence continues at coordinate 22,094 of ML811369.1, read as the reverse complement.
TCATCCTATTTCATTATTTAATAGAAGATATTGTTCGCTGTATATTCGTGTTATTCTCCATATATCTATGTTTATTGTATTCAGTCTATTAATCAATTTGTTCCACTCCTAAATCAGGATCAGTGGTATCAGAGTGGTCTTCTCTTCATTTATTTTTCTTTGTGCATGTCCCAGACAAGATCTGGGTACAAGAAGTTGGGACTCAAACCAATCGATCCATTACCAGATCGGTCACACCGAGCCCGACAACAACCCATGGGGAATGAAAATAAAGATGTTGGAGTAGGAGATCCTATTAAAATATTGCTCGAGGAAGCCCTCACACTACAAAGGAACGAAATTATGGAAAACTTCTTGTAGATCCTTAGATGATTGCCCACAGGAGAAGCATCGTTATCCAACAGCCACACAACCCCCTTCAAGGTATAGGTAAATTTTGAGATTCCATTATTTGAAGGACTGGTAGGTGCAAATGTTGTATATAAATGGTTGAATCTTCTCGAAGGATATTTTTCGGTCCAAAATTTTTCTGATAGGGAAAGGATCACTTTTTCACTCCTCAAGGTCATTCCCCATGTTAAAGACTGGTGGGATACTTACTCTGAGAAAAGGTTCATGGACGAGTCTACAATATTTTTGGTGGCCCCTACATGGGATACCTTCCAGGGCGTCGTTAAAGAAAAATACTACCCTGTTCGAAGCTATGAGGACCAGTACACCAGATGGACCACCCTATGTCAAGAAAGGGACCAAACAATACCATATTTCACCAATATTTTCCATACCTATGCACAAAATTGGGTTTCAAAGATTATAAGTGTCATCTGGTGCTCAAATACCATTGTTGTTCGTATAGATACATTCAAACAAAAATGGATTTCCTGGGAATTTCCTCTTTGTGCACGGATTATAGATACGCTGTCAAGTTCGAGCATAAATTTAAGCAGAAACGACGAGAGTTTGGATCTGCAAACCCCCTCAAATCTGAAGTAGGGAAAAGGTAGCCCCAACCCACACAGTAAGGAACCAAGTCAATATGGCCACCCTCAGGACAATCAGTCCAAGCCACAACACAAGAAGGGAATGAGAAGACGAAGAAGGACATGGGAAAATGGTGTGAGTACCATAAAATTCCTTGGCACGACTTCAAGAAGTTCCTCTTGGCCGAGTTGAAGGCTTCCGAGTCAGAGTTCGATTCTGATTTCAAGTCAAATCTTGAAGGAGGGAAGTAGATTATCAATGTTGAACCCAGTGCCACTGTCGCTACCACCAAATTTCAGCTGAGAAAATCAGAAGAACCAGAGGAAGGGGAACGCCTCTTTCACTCGAAAATGTGGGTCAAGGGGACTCTGATTCATTGCATTGTTGATAATGGTAGTCAAAAGAACCTGATTTCAGTAGAGGTCATTAAGCGACTGGACCTACCAACGACACCGTACCCACAACCCTACACCATCGGCTAGCTTCACCAAGGAAGATATCTTTGTGTCAGCCAATAGTGTCATTTGCCCTATGACATCCAGCCTTTCAAAGATGAGGTACTGTGTGATATTGCTCCCCTTGAAGTTTGTGATGTTATTTTAGGACAATCATATTTGTGGAAGCGTCATGTTGTGTATGAGTCTAGACCTCGTAGTGTTATTATTACTTGGGGTAGACAATTGTATAGGATCCCATAGGTAGCGTCGCCTACTTCTATTTCTATAATATATTCTAAGAAATGCAGTAAGGTCATTTCATATACTAGGAAGTTCATCTTCTTTTTTATCCATGCTCAAAGTAATTAGAAGGTCATCGCCACATCCATGGCCTCTACACAACGCCTCTCTTCACGATAGAAGAAAGTGGATGGGATCGTGGAAGAATATAGAGACATCTTATCCTCACCTACAGGGGTACCGACACATTGCCAAGTCAAGCATCCAATTGATCTGACCCCCGATGCACCTTTCCCGAATGGACCTGTCTATCGATGCACTCTGATGGAGAATGAGGAAATTAGGCATTAGAACCGAGAGATTCTTCAAAAGGGGAACATCAGACCCAAATCCTCCCCTTGCGAAAGCCTGATTGTACTGGTGCATAAGAAGGATGGTACTTGGTGACTTTGCATTGATTACAAATCCTTAAACAAAATCACAGTCAGGAATCACTACCCCATTCCCAGGATTGATGACCTTCTTGACCAACTCAAGGGGGAATTTTTTTTAGAAATATTGACCTAAAGTCTGGCTACCACCATGTTCCCATCGAACCCACTGATGTATGGAAGACAACCTTCAAGTCTATGGAAGGTCTCTACAAATGGCTAGTCATGCCCTTTGGCTTAACAAATGACATCCACTTTCATGAGGTTGATGGATGATGTATTGAGACCCTTCACCAAATCCTTTGTGGTGGTATATTTGGATGACATCTTCATCTTCAACAAAACATGGGAAGAGCACATGTGACATATTCAATAGGTTTTCAACACTCTGTGACAACACAAGTTGTATGCTAACTTAAAAAAATGCTCTTTTGGCATGAACAAGGTCCAATACTTGGGATACATTATTGATGAGCATGGGGTACATGTTGATCCAGGTAAGATCCAAGTCATCTGTGACTGGCCAGCCTCGACCACACTGAATGAGCTTTGGAGCTTTCTGGGGCTAGCCAACTTCTACTGACGGTTCTTGTTGGGATTCTCCCATATTGCATGGGCCCTCAACCAGGTGACCAAGGGTAGTGGTAGGGCCAATTTCATGTGGGGGAAGGAGAATCAACGATCATTCGATGATCTGAAGAATCGATTGTGCTAAGCTCTGGTACTCTCCTTTCTCGATCTGTAGAAACCATTTGATATTGAGACTGATGCATATGACTATGTTGTGGGTGCAATTATCACTCAACACGGGCATCCAATGGAATACCATAGTGAGACACTCTCTGATACTGTCCGAAAATACCCCACCTATGACAAGGAAATTTATTCCATTGTACAAGCCTGTCGTCAATGGAAACATTACATTCTGGGGAAAGAGACAATCATACACACTGATCACAAGACTTTATAGTTCATAGAGACCTAGGGAAAATTGCAGAATGACCACCATCAGATGTGGTTCACCTACCTACAACAGTTTCATCTCAACATCAAGTATAAGACATGTATCTCCAATCATGTCGTTGACTGCCTTAGTCGGCCCCCTGTGGCTACACTCACCATTGTGCTCCATTCCTATGGACATGAAGCCTCTGAGTGGCCCCAACTTTATCAACAAGATCTAGACTTCGCCACCACATATTAGCTCTTGAGTATATGAGAAACTATCACTGATTTTCATATTCAAGATGAATTCTTATGCCACCTAGGCCATATATGTGTTCCTACAATCGAGCGTGCAAATTTGATTTGGGAATCCCACTACAATCAGGTGGCAGGATATTTTGGCGTAGAGAAAATTGTGTCCATTCTTCAGAAACATTTTTATTGTCCAAAACTTCGACAAGGCGTCAACAAGTATATCATATCTTTCACTTCCTGTGCTATTTCCAAGCCAACCATCAAGAAGTAAGGCTTATATTCCCCTCTTCCGATTCCCAAGAATCCTTGGGAATCCATCTCAATGGATTATATGTCTGGCTTGTCATCCACTAAGAAAGGAAATGACTGTGTGTTTGTGTCTGTTGATCGGTTTTCAAAAATGGTTATCCTCATAGCCTGTAAGAAGAATGTCATAGAGACAGATACTGACAATCTCTTCTTCGAACGAGTGTGGGTCCACTTTGGGATACCACATACCATCATCTCCAACCAAGAAATCAGGTTCCTCAACACCTTTTGTTCGAGTCTCTAGTCTCTGTTGGACACCAAGCTCATAAAATACACTGCTTTCCACCCCCAAACCGATGGCCAAACAAAGGTCGTCAATCAGATGACTGTGCACATCTTGCGCATGTAAAATTCTAAGCATCCGTGTACATGGGACGAGAGTCTCCTTTATGTCCAACACAGTTAAAACAAGCCTCTTTATAGTTCCACTGGACATATCCCATTTCAGGTGGGTCTAGGATTCCAACCCTTGGGACCCATTGATGTTGCACTCCCTCTTGCCACAACACTGACAAAATATTCCCTTGATCAGTCTACGATCAACAAAGCCACCAGATTCATTGAGTGGATTCAACACATTCACCAATAGGTCCAGGATATTTTGTAGAAATCCAATGCTAATTACAAGAAACACCATGATCAACACATGGTACCACACCAGTTTTAGGTTGGTGACAAATTTTGGTTACATATGAAGAAGGAGTGTCTCCCCAGGCCCCATCAAAATCTTCACCTACTTTGTTATGGGCCTTAGACTATCACCAAGGTTGTGGGTAGCAATTCTTTTGAGCTCAACACTCCACCCTTCCTTGGTCTACATCCAATATTCAATGTGGACCTCCTTTGACCATATTTTCACCATTATTGGACACTTCTGAGATCACAGAACAACTGAAACCAACAGAGATCAACCCTGACTGAATGGAAAAAGCATCCACTAATCATATCATGGACACACAGGTCAATGGAAATCGCCAGCGATGGATCCAGCTTTATCGAGTTGTTAAGGAAAGGCAACTCCTACACCAAGGAAAGTGGTTCACTCGGGGCCAAATCTAGTAGAAGTTTCCTCACCTGATGGGGGAACTAAATGCAATGGAGAACATTTCTTCCTAAGGGAGGAGGATTGATGTAGGTGGATATTGATGGCCAACCACCTATTCCAACTACCTCCTCGTGTTTGTTTTTGTTCATCATGTTCTTCTATACTTCTTTGTAATTGTGGGTTATACACTTCTAGGGATGTAAGAAGATACACACATCCTTTGAGTGGATACGGGTGGCCTCTCACCTAATCCGACTGGATTAGTTTGTATGTTTTCATGTCAACACCTCTTGTTGTACTTCCAGGGCCGTTTTGGGTCCCTAAATGTTGTTTCTTTGGCTCGCCATAGTCATACCATAAACAGAGTCAAAGTTTGATGGCACAATGTATATTTCTCTGAAAGACCTTTTCAATGGGATATTACTTGCCTAGAACAAAGATTGTATGCAAAAGTTACAACCCTGGGAAGTTAAGGTACCAAATTACACCAACTTACCTATAGGGTTTACATGACTTTTGGCGTTTCACCTTCTAGGGTTAGGTTTTTGGATGTCTAGGCTTTTGGAATTCATGAGTAATATCAAAAAGGCCTATGGAGCCTCATTGTAATCCATTGTTCTCAGACAGATGCACGTAACAACCACATCTCTTCTCAGATATAAATACCACCATTCGAGCAAGTTTTAGTTCTGCAGTTTTACAGTTTCATCATATTTCATTATTTAATAGAAGATATTGTTCACTAGATATTTGTGTTATTCTCCATATCTCTGTGTTTATTGTATTATGTCTATTAATCAGTTTGTTCCACTCCTAAATCCATATCATGTAATGATAACCTTCTATCCCATGCACATCGTCGTTGGGAGTGGGAAGTTGGTGAGGCTAGGGTGTAGACTCTAAAGTGTCAACGATGATGAAGATTTGAGGATTAATGATAGGAATTGATTGACAAGAAGACAAGGAAGGAAAAACAATATTTGATCTGTCATGGATCCTACATAACCATGTAAGAAGATGTTAAAGGATGACCATTAATCTCCATGTACAATGGATATGCTGACAAGGTCTAAGTTGTTGATTGTTGAATCCAGAGAGTCGTCGGATCTGGTGGATGAATCCCATTAAATTTCATCATCATAGCTTGGAAGTCAGAGTGACTTATACTCTGTAATATAAAAGCCCCAACGATGATTAACATTGTCCCAAGTAAGCGGGGCTATTGATCTAGAAGCCCGATGGGCCATGTGGAAAGTGCCACGTCAGTACTATGTTGGAGGGCATGAATGTCTAGGAGCCACGTGGATGCCATGTGTCATAAGGTGGCCTTTGGACCAATGAAGGTATAATAAACTTTGGAAGGCCATAAATTTTGATCCAAGACTCGTATCTGAGTGTAATTATAGTAATTGGAAATAACTTGACTAGAAAAATATGATGGTGCCCTCGAGAAGAGGTTTGGACATGGTTAAGGAAAAGTGAAATTTTAACACTCCATCATCCTAAGTAAGGACTAGGTGGTTGGGTGTCTTACATAGTCAGGCTCTTCTACTTCAATGTCCACTTCCATACATTCATGTTCATGTACTAGAACTTCCTTCTCTCCTTTCTGAATTACATCTCTTTTCATTTTGAGTGTTATAGGGGCAATACGAGTTTTCCCAATATATCCTTTTCAAAGTTTTTCATCCCCTCCATCGCTAGAATTTTTTTAATGGGAATTCTTTTGTCCAAGACTGCTTCTCTAGGTCTTGTTTTTCATTGAAGAACTCCTCTATGATACATTAGGTGAACCAGGGTTAGGGTTACCACTTCTCATGGTTCAAACCTTCATTTTTTATTGGTTGTTAGTACTGACTAGGGTATCAATTTCATAATGAACCTTCTTAGAGATGGCTTCCATGGGGTTATGATTATCCCCACATCCTTCTTTAAATTGGATAGTATTTACAAAAAATTATCTGTAACCAACTACAAACGTATGCATTGTAAACAAATCACTGGGGTCGAATCCTAGAATTTCAGGAACTTGTTTGAAGTTGAAATTATCAAAATGACTAACAAGTTCATCTAGATATGAGATACTTTTGACAATGATTTCCCCAATTTCCAGGTCAATCGAATGAACTTACTTTTTCTCTTATTGTTAAAGAAATGTGCCCAAAACTTGTGTTGTTTGCAGACTTGAAAAAAAATTAATTTATTCAACACACTCTTTGTGCAAGGCAAGTCTTAAAAAATATGGAAATATGCAATTGTGAAAATCAAGTAGGAACTCATAAATAATTTTTTTTTTCCATAAATATACAAGATGGAAATAAAATTAACTCAAAATAATTCAAGCCCAATCAAATAAGATTCTCTCATGAACAGATAGGTTCAAGACATACAACACATATCTCAGGATAGTGGTCATGGATTCTTGTCCAATAATTTTGGAAAATAACCAGGTGAAATCTTTATATGGGTATTTGAAGGAACATACCTCTATATAGGTGGATTTCTCATAGTAATATGATGGTTTCAAAAGAAAACTATCCAATATCTTCATCCCTCCATGGTTGGACTTAAACAATGCATCTGCTTCTAAACTTTTGAACATCATAGTAGGTTTAGGGAGTTTGAGCATCCTTTTGAATACTATGGGTGCCAAGTAAATAGGTGTCTTCCGATGCAGTTGAATTATCCTATTCTCATTGTTGAAATTTTCAACACATTAGAGAATCAAATCCTTAAAATATGATACCTATGGCATACAACATAGCAATGTTATTCTATAGGTCTAAACTTTATTTGAACTCTTTTCTTCATGAGAGAGTGTTGTGTACCATTTAAATGCCTCGAACTGTTAGAATGAATGGTCCTCTCATCCTAGTGTATTTACAATGTCTGCAAAATAGAGCTCTCTTTTCTTATTGGTCATATTTGGCAAAAGTTGATTAGAATGAAAATGTTGTTCTTTTTTCATAGTACTAGGCTTTTACAACAAGTATTTAACTCCTTACTAAATTCTCTATGTACTACACTAATATCACAAGTTGTATCTCTTAGTTCAAAAATGTTAAATGAAAGATTTGATTTGGATTTAAGGTGGGGAATTTATGAGAAGTCATTATAATTCACCTCATGTGTTGGTCAATGTGGTAGTGCGATCATAGATATTCTCGGGGAATGTGATTATGTACCCTGCTGAATGGGAAATGTTTAAGTATGAAGGTGTAAAATGAGTGATGGAGACTGCATAATGATGATTTGCAAGATTGTGGGTTGTGGGGTGCAGGATATGGAAGGAGAGATGTAGGGAGACTTCCACATCAACAATCTGAAAAATACACTAGTACAAGAATGACCCGTTTTGTATGTTGCAGAAGAATGCAGGTCATTTTGGAGTGAGAAGAAATGTCGGATGCAGGTTTTCATGTTTGCGGGGTTCGGGTATTTTGAAACATTATTTACCCCCCGCAACATGAATCCCACAAACGGATAAAGATTCTTAGTATGAATAAATAAAAGTATATATATGATTAAGTGTAGGTAATTGTGGGATTGTGGACTTATGGTTATTATGGATGTAGTTTCTGCAACCTGAAAAAGAAAAAATGGCTAAGTGTAGGATATAAAAGAGAAGAAAAATACTTGACCTCTGATCAATTAAAATTGATCAACAATTGGCTCCAACTGTGGGAAAGTAACCCCTTGTGGGTTGCTAAGAATCTAAAAGGCCTTATCCATTGGGAAAAGGATTCAAATAAAAATAAAAGGAAAGGAAACTGGAGAAAAGGAGATAAGAAGGAGAAATGTGTGTATAAAGGAAAAAGAAAAGAAAAATAAATGTCTATGTACAAAGAAAAAAGTTTGAAATTAGATAAAAAAGTGCTTAAGGTATTTCCCATTCACAGGAAATGTTTGGATAGTTCCATCCATATTCTTCATCAAATAAGAATTGGAACCCAAAATATTTTCAATATGATATGTCTTGATCCATAAAGCTTCAAACTTAGTATGAAAATATGGTTTCTCCTTCTCTATGTTCTAGACTAGCACCAATTAGTCCTTTTGAAAATATTTACATGTAGTTATTTGATCAAAATTTCTCTTAACTATTTATTTTCTTCTCCTCATGTCTGTAAATTCTTGTGCTCTTTGTTATTCTAACTGGATTGGTTTATTATATCAAGCTTGGAGAGGAGAGTCTTCTTCCATGGCTTCAAATCCTATTTCCATGGCTAGTGCATTCGGTTTCATTTGTATAGGAGTTATAGCTTCCTTTCCATACACCAGAATATAAGTTGATTGTTTAGTACTTTTCTTTGGGGTAATTTGACTTTCCCAGAGAGAATGCACTAGCTTTTTGTGCCAATTTCTTTGATTTCCAAAAATTATCTTTTTGAAAACCTGGATCAAATTCTTATTAGTTGATTCAACCATGCCATTTCCTTGAGGATAATAGTTGGATTATTTCCCCATTATAATACCATGCTCTCCACAAAACTATGTGAAATTAGATCCAATAAAAAAATATCCATTGTTTGTTATAAATTTCTCAAGAACACAAAATATAGAAACAATATTGTCCTTAAAGAACGTGATCAACTGTTCTATATCAACAATTTCTAGGGCAACAAATTCTTGCCATTTTTTGAAATAGTCAGTGGTAGTGAGAATATATGAATGTCCTTTGCTAGATTTTGGATTTACCAAACCTACGAAATTCATGCCCTATTGTGCAAATGGTTCTTCTGTTGATATGGAATTCAAAGGAGTTACTTCTCTCTTCATATTTATAGAGAATGTTTGATGGGGAGAGGCATTTTCTAGACATTGAATAAGCATATTTGAACATAATTTTCTAGTAATAACCCACTCTAATAATTTTATATGTCGTCACCATTGGAGAAAAATGTCCTCCACAAATTCCTTTGTGAAATTCTCTTAGTGTTTGTTGGGATTTTGAATGGTCTAGACATATTAGCACAATGCCATGAAGATTTTTTTGGAAAATAATTCTAGAGACTAGGAGATATTGATTGGACTTCATTTTCAAAGCCCTTCTCTCTTTAGAGGATATTTCAACAGGAAATTGTCCAAACTTCAAATATAAGATAATATCATTATACCATTCAAATATTTCTAAAGACGCATCTTGTACGATAATATGAGGAGAATTAACACATTAATACATTAGGGCCTATTTCTGACCGTTACCGATGAATTTGCATTGGAAAAATGTCACATATGCGACAAAGTATTCAAATAGTTTTCAGCAAACATACTTCATCGAAAAAGCGATGAATTATGTTTCAATCATAAGTTATATGAATATGAAATTCAAACTCCAATGAAATTATTTCATAGGTCTATCAAAACTCCTTCGTAAATCTAACAGAAATGTATGAAGAAAGTCCTTTGTATGTCCGACAAATTTGTTTGAAGGACGTCCATCAGAATTCCTTCATAGGTATGCCATAATTCCAACAGACTTCTGTCAAACTAATCAACATTTTATCGATGAGCTAGTTTTGTCTTCGATAAAAATATATGTTGCGTTGCAACAAATTTCCGAAGAACATTTTGTTTTCCCTTCGACAAAAAACTAGATATTTTATAATACAACCAAGGATGGTTCCATGAAAAAAATCAACGTCAAAATATAAGGTAACATATATGTGTTTATGGCTTGTTGGGAGGCCAATTCTTGATATGTCCTAAAAAAACAAGACTTAAATCCAATTACACCACTTTCCCATTTATGCTAACGACTTTATGGAAATCATTTGGTGAACCTATGAATCCTTTTCACCTAGTCCCTCATCTCGAAGGGTATCATTATTGGTCATTACCTTGTTTATATGGAAATTGGTCACTTTAAGTGCCCCTTTTGCAACAAACTAGAATCACTAGAGAATCTTTGTTGGTTCTACCACTACCAAATATAAGGTAGTGGATTTCATAATTCTATGACCATCTACCTCCCAATATTAAATCCTAAAAGGTATCTCTTCTAGGATATAAATTACTCTATTTCATAAAGTTCTAATTTGCATGGGAACTTATCATGATTGAAACCTTGTTCCAGATTTGGAGGAAAAAATGTAATTTTTATCCATTGTTCCTTGCATTGTTTTGATTGTTATCCATAGCCAAACTTGTATACCTTCAAATGATGGGAGGGTCACAAGCTTTGATACCACTGTATTGTCCCCACTATTTTTTCTTGTATTTTCCTTAGTTTAGTGGTGTAGGCATTCCATCAAACTGTTTGCATATGAGTACTCTCATTCATGAGAACCCCACAATGTCACACTCTTTTCTTTGTTGTAAGTCTATTTTGTGTGAAACTTAAATCGAATACTTGTTTTCATAATCCAATACTCTATAACATTTTATTATTGTTGATATATGTTTGGGTGTTTGTTGTTTTATGTTTTAATGGATTTATTTGGTGAATAAGTATGAGTATGGGTACCAAATAGAAAATGAACAATACAAACACTTCTAATCTCTACTAAGATTTATAATAGAACACTAATTTTAAACTCACAACATTTATAACATTTATTGATTTATGACAACTGAAACACAATAAAGTTCACCAAATACTATACCAGAGAATGATAGGAAACTTGATTATATATATTGTAGGTTTCTTTGAAAATATAAAGATAATTATGCTTGTAGATGACAACATCTTATTTCATCCCCTTTTAATTACAAAAACTCGTTCCCAGTAGTGATGATAGAAGCTATGGGTGAGGGAGACCTCCTGGTATGTAGTTTTCTATAGGATGATATATAGTTGTTGTAGGATTGTCTTTGTGATTTCCATAATGAATGAGACTGTAAATAACACAGAATGTCCCCAAGCAGTTCAAAAATTAGTTCCCATCATTAAATAAGATATGTTGCATCCTAGATCAGCCCAAATAATGGAGAGGTTGGTCTTGTATCGGCTTGTTTCATCCCAACAAGGTTATCATGCACCCAACAGGCATAAATGTGACCCCACAACACTAAGCTCGACCTTGGAATAGGAAGAATAATCCCAACACACTGTATTTGGCCTCTAAACAATGAATACATCCCCCAACAATAGAGTAATGCGTTCTCCCACTGAAAATTGATTCCCATAAGTTAAAACATTTCCCATAAATAGAGTATGATCATTCATCAACTAGAACTCAACATCAACAACTTTGAAATTCACCCCATGGGTTTAGATCGAATTTCCTCAACCAGACTCGACCTCTTCAAAGGGATTTGTTCCACATACAAACACAAATCCTTTGCCAAACAAGAAAAACTCATCTTCAATGAAAGAACTCAACCACTAACAAAGAAATCTCAGCCATAGTAAAAAGAAATTTGTCCCAAATGAAGCACAACGAGGAGATCTGGATGATCCCCACTCAATGACCATCTATGATGGATAGTCTCACCACTGAAACCAATCTTCCAAACTCTCTAGGGTTTTCATCCCAAGAGTCAAAGCCACAATAGCTCTCTCAATTTGTTTTTAGACAATAACATGTGCATAATAAGAGAGGGCACCCCTCATTCTCCTTTTATTCTCTTGTTGACCCTTTTTCGACCCTTTTACCTTTTTAATAAAGTAAAGTGACTTTATAAACTTAAGTCATTTAAAACATATTTTTTTTTATTAATTATTCAATGTCACTTTTGATAAGTTACTTTTCCACTCCCATGACATTAAATAATTAATTAATTCCCCTTTTAATGTCGGGAAGTGCTTAATTAGATTTTAAGACATTCCTGGGTGTTGGAAGTCCCTTTCTGATCAACCAAACCTTTAGATATTTTCATCCCAGTTTCAATGAGCTATTACAGAAAGGTATACCCTCATATCATATGATCCAAATAACACCTTTAGTGTAATTAATTAAAGTATTCTTAATAATAACCCAAAATTATAGAAATCATCGGAATGCCATGGAACCAAGAGCCGACTGTGAGGAATTGATTCTGATGATGACATATGGTGAATGGACTAGCCCGGGATCCATATAACTTCTCCAAATTTCCCAAGATCATTGTTAACCTCATTTTACTCCTCTGTTCAGAATAACATAAACTCACAAGGTCTCCTCTAACTGTAGAGCAAAGGAATCCAGATATGGGTACATTTCATTCTCTTACAAGAAAGAAACTTCCTTCCTGAACCTCTAAATTCTGCAAGAAAATGTGCATGCAAATAAATTTTTATTAGACACAAAAAAATGTACTTACACAATTCTGGAAAACAATGCATAAATTTTTCTTCCCCCTTTTAATGCCACCAGTCATCTTCTTTTGATTTGAATGAAAAACTCACTGTCAACTTAATTTTTTGGGTTCATAGATGGATTTTCCTCTTCAATACCTTTCCATCAATTATTCATTTTCCCAATTCTGAATTTTGAGCAGAAAGTTATGGTCTCCAGAAATTTTGATTGTTTTCCCTTTTTAACCTTGTATGTTATAGGTGTCCTCTTTCTCTGCCAACACATTTTTAGGTATCTAGAATTCAAATCTGGCTCCATGAATGACCTCTATGGTCCATGATATTTCCATAGACTTCTAATGGACCCCAAAATGACTCTTGAGCTAGGAGTTATTGTTACACATAAAAATTACTCACCTCAATAGTGTCGCAAGTGTCATCATTACAAGTGTTGTAAGTGTCGCATCTTGTCCGTAGGAGGATTCACCTGTAATGGAAATTGGCGACTACATTGGGGAAGAGCTCTGATTCATTTCCTACATATTTTTTTGGCCCTTTTCCAACTTCTTGACCTTCTCCATACTGTCTTTGATTCTTGGATCTGTTTGATTGGCTCTTGATTTAATCACCTTCAAATTGATTAACTGAGTTTGCTTGATTCTTTGACTTTATGGGCATTTTTTCTGAATTTTTAGAGGTCAGCGCCCCCCTACCCTTGTTATCAGAGCGCTGGCACTCCCTAATGGTCTTACAAAAAGCGTTGGAATGCTCTGGCGCCCCTTCCACCAGAGCGCTGCCTCTTTTTCTGTGCAAAATCCTCTAGGGTTTCATTCTCTAAAGTTCAATTTTTTCTTTTGGCACTTGCTCAGAGTCTTATCATCTCAGTACATCCTTGATTTGGTCTTCAACACTCTTCTTTCTAAGAATTGATCACCTTTTGTTTGGAATTTTGACATTTTTCTTCCTTACCCAGAAGTCACTCTTTGTCTTTGTTGATTTAGAGTTAACTTATTGTTTTCTTCTCATTTATCTTACTGAGTGGAAGATTTTGTGAGGAAATTCAAATGTTTATACACCATTTCATTTGATCTTTGAGGTCTTTTTCCCAAGCAATTAAGTTTTGAGTGGTTTCTCTATTCTCCCTATCTTTTCTTGGATTCTTCTTCGCATTTTATTGTCTTCCTTCAATGTTTGCATTTAAAGTAGCGGAATTGCATGTTTTTTGACATTTTGGGACATTGTGCATTTGTAATGATGAATGTTTTCTCATTATCATAGCATAGCTTTCATCGAAATGAAAAGATTGCATCTTCATCTCTTTGCATAAATTTCAAGTCGGTTAAAACACCATATTGTCTATGCCATTTTCCTTTTGAGTAACAACAACTTTAAAAATAAAGTGCTAAACTAAAATTGATTAGACATTTTTACATTTTCTGGTAGAAAACCTACATTAAATTAGTTGTAGGGGTTTGGAATAGGTGTGAAAGATAACTTTCCAAATATGAAAACAAGCATAGGACCTTGTTTTAGGGAGTGGTGAAATCCAATTGCTACATTTTGTCCTGGGAAGCCATTCTCACACAAGGGTCAAACCCGAGGTCGCATTGAGATTAACAGAGTTACTCACCCTGCTTTGTTGGTCTTGGTGTAAAGATTGCCTGTATTATGAGGGTCTCTTGAAGGTATACCCACAATGATGAGTGGAAGCCTTTCAAGTTGATTTAGGGCTAGATACCCTTTCCTTGCACATGGATCAGACTGTCGACTGTTTCCCTAAGCATCATTGTTGTAGTTGGTAACCTTAGTGGCCTATCTCTTTAGGCTCTTTACACAAGGTGGCTGTGGAGGGGAAAGTCTTCACGATACTTGGAATCGACGTTGGCCAGACTCACTTGGGCTCCTTGGAGGGTATACCCACGATTATGTGTGGGAGCTTGCACCAGGGTGTAAGTCCGTTAAGCAGGTTGTCAATGTAATTTTTCCACCTGCTCTATCTTAGCCCCTTCTTACTTTGTTCCCGCGAGGTTAGATTTCATCATCACCTAGTGTGCTCATTGTGAGAAGGTTTTGTTTTCTTGCTTTCTTACTAGATTTTTAGCGTGTGTTGTTTGTTCTCCCTAGCAGAATCTAGGTTGGAGATTTATTTTTATGGCGTCAGTTCCTGGGATGACCAATGAAGGAACCCCTTTGTCAAGGGAACCCTTTGTTTTTCCTTCTTATGAAAATGTTGGTCCTCCTTACATCGCTACTTTGAGCCTTCTAGGTCTCACAATTGGGTTACCGGTATGGTTGTTTTCCACTCTGGTGATCTCGAATGCAGGTGCTTCAGATGTAAGCACACCACCCACACATCAACCTCATGTCGACCTTTCTCCTTCTTCGCCCGTCGGGTATCCTTCCATTTATCCTTCTTCACCTAGTGAAAGCTCTCAAGCGAGTAGCCAGGTTGATAAGAAGAAGAAGAAACTGAAAGAGAAGAAGAAGAACTAGAAAGGGACCAAACCTCCAACTACATCAAATGTTGAATCCAAACAACCAGCTACTGTTAATAGTACTGGGAGTGTTGATGAGGTCAACAAGATTAAAACGAAGAATCCGAAACCCAAATTCCCTTGCAGTCTTTGTAAGGGTGACCAATTTATGAGGGATTGCCCTAGTATTCCCAAGGTATTAGAAGTGTGGTCCTCCACATCATCGACCCCTGCTAGTCATGCCAATGATACCCCATCAACTAGTGACATTAAGGTTTGTAAGACGAACAAAACTATCAAATTCCCTTGTATGTTATGAAAAGATGATCATTATTCTCACCTTTGTCCTCGCATGGACGAGGCTTCTTCTCTTTTGGAAAAGATTCAACTTCCAGCTAGTTATCATAGGCTTTCCCCCAACCCATCATTAGTTGATGGAATGGTCAATCTGGTTCCATCTCCGGTCAATCCGGTTGATCCGGTGGTCAATCTAGTTTCATCCTCGATTGAACCACTAACCAAAGTAGCTGATCCAGTTCCATCATCGGTCAGCCCCACTCTTCATCTACAGAGTGAACCCAAAGTGATTGATCTAGTTCCTTCCTCGGTCAGTCCCACCCTTCATCCGAAGAGTGTCAAAGTGGTCGATACGATTCCACTATCGATCGATCCCACTCCTCCTCTAAAAGTGCCAAATTGGTTTCTCCGGTGACTTTATAGGTCAATCCCACTCCTCCTTTGACGAGTTCCAAAGTGGTTGCTCTGATTACATCATCAGTCAATCCCACTCTTCCTCTGACGAGTGCCAAAGTGGTTTCTCTGGTTACATCATCAATCAATCCCACTCTTCCTTTGAAGAGTTCCAAGGTGGTCGATTTGATCCCATCATCGATCGATCCTACTCTCCCGCTAGAGAGTAAACCCGATTATGCCCATGTTTTTCTCGTTGAAACATGATCTACCGTGCTGGGGGGAATTCCTCCTTCTCCTACAAGAACCCTTCCAAGTAATGAGGCCATCCTTTTTTATTGGGGTGTGCTAACTGGACCTCGTCTTCCCTCTCACATTCCTTTCAAGATTACAGTAAAAGTTTGTGTTCAAGACGTTCCTCATGCACTGATAGATGAAGGTTTGTCTATTAGTATTTTTTCCTCTATTGTTTGGAAAGATTTGGGTTATCCTAAGCTTGTGACGGTTACCCAGAATCTGTTCTCTTTCAATAGAAGAACCAGTCACCATTTAGGGATCCTTCCTTAGTTTTCGGTAACTTTGGGAGGGAAAACATTCTTTATTGATGTTATTATAGTCCAGGACCCCTTGGATTTCGATTTACTCCTTCGATGAGATTATGTCTATGCCATGAAAGCTATTGTGTCCACTCTTTTTCGTGTGATATCTTTCTCGCATGATGGAATAATGGTGACTATTGATCAACTTTCGTTCGTTCGCCCTGAATTGACCATCAACCTAATAACCTCCCTAATCAGGTCTTATATGCAGTCGGTATCACCCCTGCCACAGGTCAATTATGTGGCGTTATCTCCCATGACTTCAAATTTTGATAACTTAGATACAGTAGTTGACATGGTGATCTCTTGGGTAGGGCTATTGGAGCCTGATCTCCTTATCCCTGGCGAGACCCTCGACATGTGTTCCTTCCGGAGCATTCTTCTTCCATCGAGTGAAGATCTCTTGGAGTCCATGATCGAGTTTTGTCCCTTGACATGGTATCCTTCCAGAGAATCATCCTCTTGGAAGCCATGATCAAACGAACGTCACGAGCATAGTTTTCCTCTCTGTGGAAAGCTTGTTAAAAAATGAAACAGAAGCTATGAGAATATTTTTTCTTCTATATAGCAAGCTCATTAAAAAATGAAACAGAGATCTGGGGATCGAACTTGGAGCCTTGAGCATAGTTCTTTTCCTATGTCAAGCTCGTTAAAAAATGAAAAAGTCACCTTTCCTATCAGGTCGAGTCTGTCGCTAGATCTTGTAGATTTCGAGTCGAGTCTTTCATTAGGTCTCGTATTTGAACCTTCATTTCATCCACACTTATCCTTTTTCTCCATATAGTATAGAAATTGGTGACAACCTCAAAGTCGATGAATGAATTGAAGCTTGGGGGTCATGTCTCCACCCTTTTGATGATCATTCTAGAGTTAAGCCACTAGATTTTCAAGCTGGGGGCATACCAAGCTTAGTCTTTGTTCTTTCTCTCGATCATAAAAACATGATAATGTAACCGAGCAACCTTTTATCTATTTTTCAGGATCGCATGGATACACGAAAAAGGCACCCCTTGGAGTCCCCTTTAAGCTCTTTTCAGACTCTCTAAACGTGAAAAGATTTATGAGTGATCTTGCTTCCTTTCCCACTCGTTAAAAGGTTTGAAAGGGCATCTTTCAAGTGATAATTTATCTCTTTTTCGGCCTCATGAGACTAACATTATGAAAAAGGACAACACTGGAGTCATCTTTAAGTTCTTTTCAGACTCTCTAAACATGAAAAATCATCGAGTCTACCTTCTCTGGACTCGTTAAGAAAATCATACATTGAAGGGCCCATACGGGACCGAACCCTTACTTCTTCTAGTTCATTAAAAAAAGGAAGAGGGACTTACCGAAGGTGAGTTATATCGAGCATGTGTTACCCTCCTCAAGCGCGTTAAATTAAAAAGAGGTACTCATCTATCTGGATGGGGGAAAATTGAACGAAGCAAGCCAAGCAGTTTTTGAGAACACTACTAGTAACTCTTACGATCGCCCTTGAACACGACACTTTGTCTTTGCACACATTTCAATCCATTAAACCTCTACACTGAACCAATCCTCTGATTTTTCTTACTCCTTTGGGGCACCCGACGAAATTCACAGTGTCCACTACATCATCATGTTTTGGTCCATGTCATGTTTCTGCTGTTGTGCCTCATTGTTCAAGGGAAGTATTTGCCTCAAGAGTCAGCCATTAAAAATATTCCTATTTCAATACCTGCGTTAGTCCATGTTCATTTGATCTACCAATTTACATATCCATGTCAATTTCGTGTCGTTTATGGGGGATACATCAAGGCCCTCCTGTGAGGAGTCTACTCTTTTTGACCTCAACACATCATCTGGGAACTAGACTTAGAAACCAGTTAGTACCTTGGGACCTTCATGCCTCAATGGCAGGCCTCCTCGCATCTAACAGTGGGTTTACATCATTGACCTCTGATCATATGATTACACGGTTTTTCAACTTCATCTCATCCATTCACATTCATTGGAATGTACTAGGGTACCTTGGGAATCATTAACATCAATGGTGATTTCCCTCGTTCTTGTTAATAGTTTACATCATTGACCGGTAATCAAGTGGTTTATGCCATGTTCACATCAGGACATCTATTGACATGGTTAAACTTGTACTACATCAAGATTGGTAAGAATACCCTGGGTTGAGTCATTCACTCTGATATATACTTTGCCTAGGTTGCGATGGAGTTTCTCTTGAATATTGACACATATACTGTCACATAGATCCACTTTGTATTGGTCTGTGGCTATGTCTTGTCATCTCGTAGATCCATGGTGTATTTTTTGTGGCTACGATCAGTTCATGTCATGGAAGTATATATCCACGTTGTATGTTTGGTGGTTATAATTTTTGTCAATATAATTATGGATCCGCAGTGTATTCTATGGAGGTCATACCTAAAAAAGTCTTTATCACTCAAGCATAGGTATGCATGCCTTGGGTTTGAAACATGTCATAATATTTGTTTGATGGTTGTGTGAAACTTTTTCCAGCCTCTCTGCATCCATACCCTTGCTCAAAAAAGTCTACAAAGTACTTTAATTGTCATCGTCTTCTGACTTCTCACTTTGGGGGGCAATCTGTTACACATCAAAATTGCTCACCTCAATAGTGTTGCAAGTGTCATCATTACAAGTGTTGTAAGTGTCGCATCTTGTCCGCAAGTGTCGCAAACATCATAGTTCCATATTACCTATGTCGTGTCTCTAATGACATCATAAGGACACTTAAGACACCTCAAAGACTAGTGTTGAAGAGGAGAAATCAATTGACAAGGAGTACAAGCCTTTTTCCACTGAAAAAGCCACTCATAAGTAAATTTTGGAAAGGAGGACTCCCCTACATATTATCAGGGATTGTTGGAGCTCTGCACCCTCTTCTATGGGAGCATTCTAATGATCTATGTACCTTTTGAGGGAGCACTGGCCTTTTTTGGGCGAAATTTGGTTTGTTGGAGGAAATCAAGGAAGAATCCCCTCAATCTCTAAAGTTGGTTGGATTCTAATATGAGTTCAAGGCATGATCTTAGGGAATATCCACAACTGAAGGAGAGGAATCTTCAACTTATCCCAAATATCTCTCAAGCAGTTGGGTCTCTCCAAGATTATATAAGGAGGCCTTCTCATGGTGAAAGAGACATGAAAAGATTGGAGGTATGAAACCTATGATCTCATAGGCAACATACAATACATATATGGAGATTGAGAATTACACCAAAATTATGATCCCATAAGTGAGATGCCATTGAAGCATAATCATTGTAGATTACTTGAGAAAAGGGGTTAGACAAGGAGAGCTGGAATAATTTGTTGCACCTTCATCAGAGGATTGTAAGTACTCTTCATTTGTTCTCATTAATATACATATATTCTTGGCCTGTTTCTTTCAAGTTTGTGTTTGCTCCACATAAACTAGTCTCTATTAGATAGATCTGTATTTAAGCTAATCTCAGTAGAATAGGAAGCTTGTTGTATCTTTGTTTATTCTACATGACCTATCGAGGAGCTTGGGATTTAAGCTCAACTTGGACTTTGCAAGGACAAACACCATTTAAAAATGTACACTTTTTCTCTTCCTCTTCATTAATTAGCTTAATTAGATCTAAAAGGATGTCAGTGAAAAATGGTAGCACCCTTTCTGTCTTGGTTTTAGGGGTCTAGATACCAAGAGGGAATCCTCTTATCTGCAGGAGGATTCACTTGTAACAGTTATGCCCTCTGGAAGTAATCTAGTACTAAATTTTACCCTTAACTTTTTAGGTTGCAACTTCTTCATGTAAGCTATGTTCTGTGGTTATAATAGTTTGTTGGAAATATCTTCTTGATCTCTTTTATTTGAGCTACAAAGAGAGATTGTACTTTGGTACACTCTATTCCCATGCCTTTCACTACCTAAAAATATCATTTAAGCCATGAAAAAGGTCATGCAAGTTTATGAGCTGCAAAAACAATAAATTGTTAAGACCTAAATATTGGCACATTACCCCTTAATTTGGGCATATTACATTAGTATTGTTATTTTATTTATGTCATCTTAGGTCCATTAGTTGTAATTACAACTCCTAGTCTCTTATATATACCAAGGAGACCTTTTCATTTGGAATCATCCTGTATTTGTAAATTTATGTGGTGTATAAGGAGAATGCCCCCTTGAAGAGGATTATTATCTAACATTATCTCTTTGTCAATGCGTTGAGTACTTATTCTAAGGGTTTTTATGCTATTTGGATATTTGTTTCTTAACATTTGGTATCAGAGCTCAAGGTCTTGGGGTTTCGCTGCTGCATCTGAGACACTTTGGAATTTTTTCTATAACTGTTTTATCCAACGTTTCAAAAGGAACCCCTTGGAGGATATTAAACATACGGATCAAGGTACATGGGTTTAAAATTTCATCTCCTGAGGATTTATACTTTAGGAGAGATATCTTGTGTAAGATAGGGTTCTGGAATCATCCTTAATTTATCCATCGCAGAATTTTCACTATAAAATTGTTTCGGTGATGTTTCTAACCCTGAAATGACGAGAATATTTAGAGAAATTATAAAGGTATTTGTAATAAATTTTTTAGCTTCTGGGTCATCCTAATTTTGTAGATACACGATGTGTAAGATAGGGTAGTTGACTAGTCATATTAACTAGTCTCAAACAAGTGTTTTAGGTAAAACAATGATATATTTTTCTGTGAGTATCCAAATTAAGTGAGACTAGTTGCATTAGATATTGGACCGTCTGTAGTATTTATGGTGAACTTTTTAGAATCAAATATCAAATATTGTGCTCTTGGAACTCTTTACAAGTACACTCTCCTGGAAGGGACAAAAATCATCAAGGTGTGGGGAAGTTACCATAACTTCCACTTGGCACATCCAATTTTGATCAGACCTATGGAATTGCAGAGAATACATATAAGATAACTACAAAATGAAATTTCCAGACCCAAAAGGGTCGAAATTTTGGAGATACAACAGAAGAAAGAATGTCTAGCAGAACCACCTTAAAATCAAGGTTTAAAAGTGATACTTGGTGAACATGCCACCAAACAAGGGAACTTCTACACCAAATAATCCTTCAGACAATCCTTCTTAGACTCTTGATGAACATGAAGAAATGTGCAGGGACATAAATAATTTACAAAAGAAGGCAGTAAGAAAAGATGAACTACAAGGGATCATGGATTCAACTGAAGCTAAGTTGGAAGTAATAATGGATACTATGATGGATGGTTTAAAAATGGATATCATGGAAGGATTGAATTTTTTTTTAATAGAGAGGCCACTTGAAAGTGAAAATTTATCCCATGAAATTCATGATGAGGAAATAAGGAAGATGAATCAATACTGGAGAAACTCCAACTTTGGGTTGAAGACCAACCACTTTCCTAAGATCAATATGAGGAAGTTTGATGGCAAGGATCCAATCACATGGATACTCTAGATGGATCAGTTCTTTGATCTACATGATG